>JARDYJ010000009.1:11010055-11177555 GCA_029215755.1 Spea hammondii
TTTGACAAAACCTTGAGGTCCGCGGTCTAAGTTTTTTCATAATTTCAGGCATATCTGATGTTACATGTAGCTTCCAAAGCAGGCGTCCAATACCATTCCTTTTAACTAGGATGTTATACTGGATGCTAAAGGAACAATTTCCTAAAGGTTTTGAGTGCTTTTAAAATGTTTAATTTTTTGGCAAAAGCTTAAGCTCCGAGGTCTAAGTTTTTTCATGTTTTTCATATTTTCAGCCATATCTGGTGTCCCATGTAGCTTCCACAGCAGGCCTCCAATACCATTCCTTTTAACTAGGATGTTATGTGATATGCTAAAAGAATTATTTCCTAAAGGTTTTGAGTGTTTTGAAAATTTTGCATTTTTTGGCAAAATCTTAAGGTCCGCGGTCTAAATTTTTTCATATTTTCAGCCATATCTGGTGTCCCATGTAGCTTCCACAGCAGGTCTCCAATACCATTCCTTTTAACTAGGATGTTATGCTGGATGCTAAAGGAATTAGTTCCTAACGGTTTTGAGTGTTTTTAAAGTTTTTCATTTTTTGGCAAAATCTTAAGGTCCGCGGTCTAAGTTTTTTCATATTTTCAGCCATATCTGGTGTCCCATGTAGCTACCACAGCAGGCCTCCAATACCATTCCTTTTAACTAGGATGTTATACTGGATGCTAAAGGAACAATTTCCTAAAGGTTTTGAGTGCTTTTAAAATTTGTCATTTTTTGGCAAAAGCTTAAGCTCCGCGGTCTAAGTTTTTTCATGTTTTTCATATTTTCAGCCATATCTGGTGTCCCATGTAGCTTCCACAGCAGGCCTCCAATACCATTCCTTTTAACTAGGATGTTATGTGATATGCTAAAAGAATTATTTCCTAACGGTTTTGAGTGTTTTTAAAGTTTTTCATTTTTTGGCAAAATCTTAAGGTCTAAGTTTTTTAATATTTTCAGCCATATCTGGTGTCCCATGTAGCTTCCAAAGCAGGTCTCCAATACCATTCCTTTTAACTAGGATGTTATGTGATATGCTAAAAGAATTATTTCCTAAAGGTTTTGAGTGTTTTTAAAGATTTTCATTTTTTGGCAAAATCTTAAGGTCCGCGGTCTAAGTTTTTTCATATTTTCAGCCATATCTGGTGTCCCATGTAGCTACCACAGCAGGCCTCCAATACCATTCCTTTTAACTAGGATGTTATACTGGATGCTAAAGGAACAATTTCCTAAAGGTTTTGAGTGCTTTTAAAATTTGTCATTTTTTGGCAAAAGCTTAAGCTCCGCGGTTTAAGTTTTTTCATGTTTTTCATATTTTCAGCCATATCTGGTGTCCCATGTAGCTTCCACAGCAGGCCTCCAATACCATTCCTTTTAACTAGGATGTTATGTGATATGCTAAAAGAGTTATTTCCTAAAGGTTTTGAGTGTTTTTAAAGTTTTTCATTTTTTTGCAAAAGCTTAAGGTCCGCGGTCTAAGTTTTTCATATTTTTCATGTTTTTCATATTTTCAGCCATATCTGGTGTCCCATGTAGCTTCCACAGCAGGCCTCCAATACCATTCCTTTTAACTAGGATGTTATGTGATATGCTAAAAGAATTATTTCCTAAAGGGATGCTAAAGGAATTAGTTCCTAAAGGTTTTGAGTGTTTTGAAAATTTTGCATTTTTTGGCAAAATCTTAAGCTCCGCGGTCTAAATTTTTTTCATATTTTCAGCCATATCTGATGTCCCATGTAGCTTCCACAGCAGGCCTCCAATACCATTCTTTTTAACTAGAATGTTATGTGGGATGCTTAAGGAACTATTTCCTAAAGGGATGCTAAAGGAATTAGTTCCTAAAGGTTTTGAGTGTTTTTACAATTTTGTATTTTTTGACAAAACCTTGAGGTCCGCGGTCTAAGTTTTTTCATATTTTCAGCCATATCTGATGTTACATGTAGCTTCCAAAGCAGGCATCCAATATAATTCCTTTTAACTAGGATGTTATACTGGATGCTAAAGGAACAATTTCCTAAAGGTTTTGAGTGCTTTTAAAATTTGTCATTTTTTGGCAAAAGCTTAAGCTCCGCGGTGTAAGTTTTTCATGTTTTTCATATTTTCAGCCATATCTGGTGTCCCATGTAGCTTCCACAGCAGGCCTCCAATACCATTCCTTTTAACTAGGATGTTATGTGATATGCTAAAAGAATTATTTCCTAAAGGTTTCGAGTGTTTTGAAAATTTTGCATTTTTTGGCAAAATCTTAAGGTCCGCGGTCTAAATTTTTTTCATATTTTCAGCCATATCTGATGTTACATGTAGCTTCCAAAGCAGGCCTCCAATACCATTCCTTTTAACTAGGATGTTATATTGGATGCTAAAGGAACAATTTCCTAAAGGTTTTGAGTGCTTTTAAAGATTTTCATTTTTTGGCAAAATCTTAAGGTCCGCGGTCTAAGTTTTTTCATATTTTCAGCCATATCAGATGTTACATGTAGGTTCCACAGCAGGCCTCCAATACCATTCCTTTTAACTAGGATGTTATACTGGATGCTAAAGGAACAATTTCCTAAAGGTTTTGAGTGCTTTTAAAATTTTTCATTTTTTGGCAAAATATTAAGGGTCCGCGGTCTAAAGTTTTTTCATATTTTCAGCCATATCTGATGTTACATGTAGCTTCCAAAGCAGGCCTCCAAAACCATTCCTTTTAACTAGGATGGTATACTGGATGCTAAAGGAACAATTTCCTAAAGGTTTTGAGTGCTTTTAAAATTTTTCATTTTTTGGCAAAAGCATAAGCTCCGCGGTCTAAGTTTTTTCATGTTTTTCATATTTTCAGCCATATCTCGTGTCCCATGTAGCTTCCACAGCAGGCCTCCAATACCATTCCTTTTAACTAGGATGTTATGTGATACGCTAAAATAATTATTTCCTAAAGGTTTTGAGTGTTTTTAAAATTTTTCATTTTTTGGCAAAAGCTTAAGGTTCGCGGTCTAAGTTTTTTAATATTTTCAGCCATATCTGGTGTCCCATGTAGCTTCCACAGCAGGTCTCCAATACCATTCCTTTTAACTAGGATGTTATGCTGGATGCTAAAGGAATTAGTTCCTAACGTTTTTGAGTGTTTTTAAAGTTTTTAATTTTTTGGCAAAATCTTAAGGTTCGCGGTCTAAGTTTTTTCATATTTTCAGCCACATCTGGTGTTACATGTAGCTTCCACAGCAGGCCTCCAATACCATTCTTTTTAACTAGAATGTTATGTGGGATGCTAAAGGAACTATTTCCTAAAGGGATGCTAAAGGAATTAGTTCCTAAAGGTTTTGAGTGTTTTGAAAATTTTGCATTTTTTGGCAAAATCTTAAACTCCGCGGTCTAAATTTTTTTCATATTTTCAGCCATATCTGATGTCCCATGTAGCTTCCACAGCAGGCCTCCAATACCATTCTTTTTAACTAGAATGTTATGTGGGATGCTAAAGGAACTATTTCCTAAAGGGATGCTAAAGGAATTAGTTCCTAAAGGTTTTGAGTGTTTTTACAATTTTGTATTTTTTGACAAAACCTTGAGGTCCGCGGTCTAAGTTTTTTCATATTTTCAGCCATATCTGAGGTTACATGTAGCTTCCAAAGCAGGCCTCCAATACCATTCCTTTTAACTAGGATGTTATACTGGATGCTAAAGGAACAATTTCCTAAAGGGTTTGAGTGCTTTAAAAATTTTTCATTTTTTGGCAAAAGCTTAAGCTCCGCGGTCTAAGTTTTTTCATGTTTTTCATATTTTCAGCCATATCTGGTGTCCCATGTAGCTTCCACAGCAGGCCTCCAATAGCATTCCTTTTAACTAGAATGTTATGTGGGATGCTAAAGGAACTATTTCCTAAAGGGATGCTAAAGGAATTAGTTCCTAAAGGTTTTGAGTGTTTTTACAATTTTGTATTTTTTGACAAGAACTTGAGGTCCGCGGTCTAAGTTTTTTCATATTTTCAGGCATATCTGATGTTACATGTAGCTTCCAAAGCAGGCGTCCAATACCATTCCTTTTAACTAGGATGTGATACTGGATGCTAAAGGAACAATTTCCTAAAGGTTTTGAGTGCTTTTAAAATGTTTCATTTTTTGGCAAAAGCTTAAGCTCCGCGGTCTAAGTTTTTTCATGTTTTTCATATTTTCAGCCATATCTGGTGTCCCATGTAGCTTCCACAGCAGGCCTCCAATACCATTCCTTTTAACTAGGATGTTATGTGATATGCTAAAAGAATAATTTCCTAAAGGTTTTGAGTGTTTTGAAAATTTTGCATTTTTTGGCAAAATCTTAAGCTCCGCGGTCTAAATTTTTTTCATATTTTCAGCCATATCTGATGTCCCATGTAGCTTCCACAGCAGGCCTCCAATACCATTCTTTTTAACTAGAATGTTATGTGGGATGCTAAAGGAACTATTTCCTAAAGGGATGCTAAAGGAATTAGTTCCTAAAGGTTTTGAGTGTTTTTACAATTTTGTATTTTTTGACAAAACCTTGAGGTCCGCGGTCTAAGTTTTTTCATATTTTCAGCCATATCTGATGTTACATGTAGCTTCCAAAGCAGGCCTCCAATACCATTCCTTTTAACTAGGATGTTATACTGGATGCTAAAGGAACAATTTCCTAAAGGTTTTGAGTGCTTTAAAAATTTTTCATTTTTTGGCAAAAGCTTAAGCTCCGCGGTCTAAGTTTTTTCATGTTTTTCATATTTTCAGCCATATCTGGTGTCCCATGTAGCTTCCACAGCAGGCCTCCAATAGCATTCTTTTTAACTAGAATGTTATGTGGGATGCTAAAGGAACTATTTCCTAAAGGGATGCTAAAGGAATTAGTTCCTAAAGGTTTTGAGTGTTTTTACAATTTTGTATTTTTTGACAAGACCTTGAGGTCCGCGGTCTAAGTTTTTTCATATTTTCAGGCATATCTGATGTTACATGTAGCTTCCAAAGCAGGCCTCCAATACCATTCCTTTTAACTAGGATGTTATACTGGATGCTAAAGGAACAATTTCCTAAAGGTTTTGAGTGCTTTAAAAATTTTTCATTTTTTGGCAAAAGCTTAAGCTCCGCGGTCTAAGTTTTTTCATATTTTTCATATTTTCAGCCATATCTGATATCCCATGTAGCTTCCACAGCAGGCCTCCAATACCATTCTTTTTAACTAGAATGTTATCTGGGATGCTAAAGGAACTATTTCCTAAAGGTTTTCAGTGTTTTTAAAATTTTTCATTTTTTGGCAAAATCTTAAGGTCCGCGGTCTAAAGTTTTTTCATATTTTCAGCCATATCTGATGTTACATGTAGCTTCCAAAGAAGGCCTCCAATACCATTCTTTTTAACTAGGATGTTATACTGGATGCTAAAGGAACAATTTCCTAAAGCTTTTGAGTGCTTTTAAAATTTTTCATTTTTTGGCAAAAGCTTAAGATCCGCGGTCTAAGTTTTTTCATGTTTTTCATATTTTCAGCCATATCTCGTGTCCCATGTAGCTTCCACAGCAGGCCTCCAATACCATTCCTTTTAACTAGGATGTTATGTGATATGCTAAAAGAATTATTTCCTAAAGGTTTTGAGTGTTTTTAAAATTTTTCATTTTTTGGCAAAATCTTAAGGTTCGCGGTCTAAGTTTTTTAATATTTTCAGCCATATCTGGTGTCCCATGTAGCTTCCACAGCAGGTCTCCAATACCATTCCTTTTAACTAGGATGTTATGTGGGATGCTAAAGGAATTAGTTCCTAACGGTTTTGAGTGTTTTTAAAGTTTTTTATTTTTTGGCAAAATCTTAAGGTCCGCGGTCTAAGTTTTTTCATATTTTCAGCCATATCTGGTGTCCCATGTAGCTACCACAGCAGGCTTCCAATACCATTCCTTTTAACTAGGATGTTATACTGGATGCTAAAGGAACAATTTCCTAAAGGTTTTGAGTGCTTTTAAAATTTTTCATTTTTTGGCAAAAGCTTAAGCTCCGCGGTTTAAGTTTTTTCATGTTTTTCATATTTTCAGCCATATCTGGTGTCCCATGTAGCTTCCACAGCAGGCCTCCAATACCATTCCTTTTAACTAGGATGTTATGTGATATGCTAAAAGAATTATTTCCTAAAGGTTTTGAGTGTTTTTAAAGTTTTTCATTTTTTTGCAAAAGCTTAAGGTCCGCGGTCTAAGTTTTTCATATTTTTCATGTTTTTCATATTTTCAGCCATATCTGGTGTCCCATGTAGCTTCCACAGCAGGCCTCCAATACCATTCCTTTTAACTAGGATGTTATGTGATATGCTAAAATAATTATTTCCTAAAGGTTTTGAGTGTTTTGAAAATTTTGCTTTTTTTTGCAAAATCTTAAACTCCGGGGTCAAATTTTTTTTCATATTTTCAGCCATATCTGATGTCCCATGTAGCTTCCACAGCAGGCTTCCATTACTATTCTTTTTAACTAGAATGTTATGTGGGATGCTAAAGGAACTATTTCCTAAAGGGATGCTAAAGGAATTAGCTCCTAAAGGTTTTGAGTGTTTTTAAAGTTTTTAATTTTTTGGCAAAATCTTAAGGTCTGCGGTCTAAGTTTTTTTCATGTTTTTCATATTTTCAGCCATATCTGGTGTCCCATGTAGCTTCCACAGCAGGCCTCCAATACCATTCCTTTTAACTAGGATGTTATACTGGATGCCAAAGGAACAATTTCCTAAAGGTAAAATTTTTTATTTTTTGGCAAAATCTTAAGGTCCGCTGTTTAAATTTTCCTTTAGCATCCCACTTAATATCCTAGTTAAAATAAATGGTATTGGAGGCCTGCTTTGGAAGCTACATGGGACACCAGATATGGCTGAAAATATGTAAAAACTTAGACCGCGGGCCTTAAGTTTTTGCCAAAAAATACAAAATTTTAAAAACACTGAAAACCTGTAGGAAATAATTCCTTTAGCATTCAGCATAACATCCTAGTTAAAAGGAATGGTATTGGAGGCCTGCTGTGGAAGCTACATGGGACACCAGATATGGCTGAAAATTTGAAAAAACTTAGACCGTGGACCTTAAGTTTTTGCCAAAAAATGAAAAATTTTAAAACCACTCAAAACCTTTAGGAAATACCGTATTTGCTCGATTATAAGACGACCCTGATTATAACACGACCCCCCAAATTCTGAATATTAACTTAGGGAAAAAAAGAAAAAGCCTGAATATAAGACGATCCTTAAGGAAAAAAGTTTTACCAGTAAATGTTAATTCATGTAAACTATTTTTTTTAATAAAATCTATGATTGAGAAAAAAAATTTTTTGGTTTTTATTTCCTTGTATTTTCAACCTGTCCCCAGTTACACACATCTGCCCCAGGCTTGCCACACCAATATGGCACTGTGGCCCATGATATGCCTTTTAACCCTCTATATGCCACTGTGCCCCATGGTATGCCTTTTGACCCCCTATGTGCCACTCTGCCTCCAGAAATGCCTTATACCCCTATATCCCATTCTGGCATTTAGGGGGTTAAAAGGCATATTATGGGGCAGAGTGGCATATAGGGAGGTATAAGGCATTTCAGGAGGCAGAGTGCTCTATTAAATGCCCCCTTAACGCCACTCTGCCTCCTGAAATGCCTTATACCTCCCGATATGCCACTCTGCCCCATAAAATGCCTTTTAACCCCCTAAGTGCCAGAGTGGCATTTAGGGGTATAAGGCATTCCAGAAATGCCCTATGCCCCCATTTAATACACACACACACACTTACCGGTGCTTCCAATTTCCTGCTGTATTGCCGGGGCAGCGGGTTGACATCTCCTTCCGCTGCAGCCGGAAGGAGGTGGACTTGGTAGCGGAGGTTTGTCTGCATCCATCGCACATACCTTCCCCGGCTGTCAGAGATCAGAGTTCCCCGCACCGGTGCGGGAAACTCTGATCTCTGACAGTTGGGGAAGGTATGCGCGACGGACGCAGACAACACCCGCTGCTAGCCACACCTCCTTCCAGCTGCAGCAGACGTTGTGTACGCGGATCGCATAGACGTCAACCCGCTGCCCCGGCAATACAGCAGGAATCACCAGTAAGTGTGTATGGGGGGAGACAGGAGGATCCAGGTCCCCTGCAGCGGTGCGGGGGATCTGGATATTAGTCTCATAATCAGACCTCTATTTGAGGTCTGATTAGAAGACGACCCCGATTAGAAGACGAGGGGTATTTTTCAGAGCATTTGCTCTAAAAAAAACCTCGTCTTATAATCGAGCAAATACGGTAATTCCTTTAGCATCCCACATAACATCCTAGTTAAAATGAATAGTATTGGAAGCCTGCTGTGGAAGCTACATGGGACACCAGATATGGCTGAAAATATGAAACAAATTTAGACCGCGGACCTAAAGATTTTGCCAAAAAATACAAATTTTTAAAACACTCAAAACCTTTAGGAAATAATTCCTTTAGCATTCCACATAACATCCTAGTTAAAAGGAATGGTAGTGGAGGCCTGCTGTGGAAGCTACATGGGACACTAGATATGGCTGAAAATATTAAAAAACTTACACCGCGAACCTTAAGTTTTTGCCAAAAAAATGAAACATTTTAAAAACACGCAAAACCTGTAGGAAATAATTCCTTTAGCATCCTACATATAACATCCTAGTTAAATTAAATGGTATTGGAGGCTTGCTTTGGAAGCTACATGGGACACCAGATATGGCTGAAAATATGAAAAAACTTTGACCGCGAACCTTAAGATTTTTCCAAAAAACACAAAATTTTAAAAACACTCAAAACCTGTAGGAAATAATTCCTTTAGCATCCAGCATAACATCCTAGTTAAATTAAATGGTATTGGAGGCCTGCTTTGGAAGCTACATGGGACACCAGATATGGCTGAAAATATGAAAAAACTTGGACCTTAAGATTCTGCCAAAAAATGAAAAACTTTAAAAACACTCAAAACCTTTAGGAAATAATTCCTTTAGCATCCCGCATAATATCCTAGTTAAAATAAATGGTATTGGAGGCTTGCATTGGAAGGTACATGGGACACCAGATATGGCTGAAAATATGAAAAAACTTAGACCGCAGACCTTAAGATTTTGCCAAAAAATACAAAATTTTAAAAACACTCAAAACCTTTAGGAAATAATTCCTTTAGCATCCCACATAACATCCTAGTTAAATTAAATGGTATTAGAGGCCTGCTTAGGAAGCTACATGGGACACCAGATATGGCTGAAAATATGAAAAAACTTACACCGCGGACATTAAGATTTTGCCAAAACATACAACATTTTAAAAACACTCAAAACCTTGTAGAAATAATTCCTTTAGCATCCCACATAATACCCTGGTTAAAAGGAAAGGTATTGGAGGCCTTGTTTGGAACCTACATGGTACCCCAGATATGGCCGAAAATATGAAAAAACTTACACCGCGGACATTAGGATTTTGCCAAAACATACAACATTTTAAAAACACTCAAAACCTTTAGGAAATAATTCAATCTGAACCCCAAACATAATTCCTGTTAAAAGAAATGGTATTGGAGGCCTACTTTGGAAGCTACATGGGACACCAGATATGGCTGAAAGTATGAAAAAACTTAGACCGCGGACCTTAAGCTTTTGCCAAAAAATGAAACATTTTAAAAACACTGAAAACCTTTAGGAAATAATTCCTTTAGCATCCCACATTACATCCTAGTTAAAAGGAATGGTATTGGAGGCCTGCTGTGGAAGCTACAGGGGACACCATATATGGCTGAAAATACGAAAATACTTGGACCTTAAGATTTTGCCAAAAAATTAAAAACTTTAAAAACACTCAAAAACTTTAGGAAATAATTCCTTTAGCATCCCACATAACATTCTAGTTAAAAAGAATGGTATTGGAGGCCTGCTGTGGAAGCTACATGGGACACCATATATGGCTGAAAATATTAAAAAAATTTGGACCTTAAGCTTTTGCCAAAAAATAAAAAAATGTAAAAACACTCAAAACCTTTAGGAAATAATTCCTTTAGCATCCCACATAACATCCTAGTTAAAATAAATGGTATTGGAGGCCTGCTTTGGAAGCTACATGGGACACCAGATATGGCTGAAAATATTAAAAAACTTAGACCGCGGACCTTAAACTTTTGCCAAAAAATGAAAAATTAAAAAAACACTCAAAACGTTTAGGAAATAATTCCTTTAGCATTCAGCATAACATCCTAGTTAAGTTAAATGGTATTGGAGGCCTGCTGTGGAAGCTACATGGGACACCAGATATGGCTGAAAATATTAAAAAACTTGGACCGCGGACCTTAAACTTTTGCCAAAAAATGAAAAATTTTAAAAACACTCAAAACCTTTAGGAAATAATTCCTTTAGCATTCCACATTACATCCTAGTAAAAAGGAATGGTATTGGAGGCCTGCTTTGGAAGCTACATGGGACACCAGATACGGCTGAAAATATGAAAAAACATAGGCCGCGAACCTTAAGCTTATGCCAAAAAATGACAAAAATTTTAAAAACGCTCAAAGCCTTTAGGAAATAATTCCTTTAGCATCCCACATAACATCCTAGTTAAGTTAAATGGTATTGGAGGCCTGCTTTGGAAGCTACATGGGACACCAGATATGGCTGAAAATATGAAAAAACTTTGACCGTGAACCTTAAGATTTTTCCAAAAACACAAAATTTTAAAAACACTCAAAACCTTTAGGAAATAATTTCTTTAGCATCCTACATATAACATCCTAGTTAAAAGGAAAGGTATTGGAGGCTTGCTTTGGAAGCTACAAGGGACACCAGATATGGCTGAAAATATGAAAAAACTTAGACCGCGGACCTTAAGATTTTGCAAAAAAATTAAACATTTTAAAAACACTGAAAACCTTTAGGAAATAATTCCTTTAGCATCCTACATATAACATCCTTGTTAAATTAAATGGTATTGGAGGCCTGCTTTGGAAGCTACATGGGACATCAGATATGGCTGAAAATATGAAAAAACTTTGACCGCGAACCTTAAGATTTTGCCAAAAAATACAAAATTTTAAAAACACTCAAAACCTTTAGTAAATAATTCCTTTAGCATCCCACATAACATCCTAGTTAAATTAAATGGCATTAGAGGCCTGCTTAGGAAGCTACATGGGACACCAGATATGGCTGAAAATATGAAAAAACTTACACCGCGGATTTTAAGATTTTGCCAAAAGATACAACATTTTAAAAACACTCAAAACCTTTTAGAAATAATTCCTTTAGCATCCCACATAATACCCTGGTTAAAAGGAAAGGTATTGGAGGCCTTGTTTGGAACCTACATGGTACCCCAGATATGGCTGAAAATATGAAAAAACTTGGACCTTCAGCTTTTGCCAAAAAATGAAAAATTTTAAAAACACTCAAAACCTTTAGGAAATCATTCCTTTAGCATCCCAAATAACATCCTAGTAAAAAGGAATGGTATTGGAGGCCTGCTTTGGAAGCTACATGGGACACCAGATATGGTTGAAAAATATGAAAAAACATAGACCGCGAACCTTAAGTTTTGCCAAAAAATGAAACATTAAAAACACTGAAAACCTTTAGGAAATAATTCCTTTAGCATCCCACATTACATCCTAGTTAAAATGAATGATATTGGAGGCCTGCTTTGGAAGCTACATGGGACACCAGATATGGCTGAAAATATGAAAAAACTTACACCGCGGACCTTAAGATTTTAACAAAAAAAGAAAAATTTTAAAACCACTCAAAACCTTTAGGAAATAATTCCTTTAGTATCCAGCATAACATCCTAGTTAAAAGGAATGGTATTGGAGGCCTGCTGTGGAAGCTACATGGGACACCAGATATGGCTGAAAATATGAAAAAACTTAGACCTTAAGCTTTTGCCAAAAAATAAAAAAATGTAAAAACACTCAAAACCTTTAGGAAATAATTCCTTTAGCATCCCACATAACATCCTAGTTAAAATAAATGGTATTAGAAGCCTGCTTTGGAAGCTACATGGGACACCAGATATTTTAAAAACACAATTTTAAAAACACTCAAAACATTTAGGAAATAATTCCTTTAGCATCCCACATAACATCCTAGTTAAGTTAAATGGTATTAGAGGCCTGCTTTTGGAAATATGAAAAAACTTAGACTGCGGACTTTAAGATTTTGCCAAAAAATACATTTTTTTAAAAACACTCAAAACCTATAGGAAATAATTCCTTCAGCATTCAGCATAACATCCTAGTTAAATGGAATGGTATTGGAGGCCTGCTGTGGAAGCTACATGGGACATCAGATATGGCTGAAAATATGAAAAAACTTAGACCGCGAACCTTAAGATTTTGCCAAAAAATACAAAATTGTAAAAACACTCAAAACCTTTTGGAAATAATTCCTTTAGCATCCCTTTAGGAAATAGTTCCTTTAGCATCCCACATAACATCCTAGTTAAAAAGAATGGTATTGGAGGCCTGCTGTGGAAGCTACATGGGACACCAGATATGGCTGAAAATATGAAAAAACTTGGACTGCGGACCTTAAGTTTTTGCCAAAAAAAGGAAAAATTTTAAAAGCACTCAAAACCTTTATGAAATAATTAAATCTGAACCCCAAACATAATTCATGTGAAAAGTAATGGTATAGAAGGCCTAGTTTGTAAGCTACATGGGACACCAGATATGGCTGAAAATATAAAAAAAACTTGCTTTAAATCATACCTTCAGCACCCCAAATAACAACCAACATAAAAGTAAAGTTGTGGGAAGCATTATATGGAAGCTACATGCAGTAACAGATCTGACTGAAAACATGAAAAAATCTAGACCGTGTACCTTACTTTTTTGCCAAAAAAAATATATAATTTTTCAAATTCTCCAAACCTGCTTTCAATCATACTTTCAGCACCCCAAATAACAACCACCATAAAAGTAATGTTGTGGGAAGCATTATAAGCATTATATAGAAGCTACATGCAGTAACGGATTTGGTTGAAAATATGAAAAAAAGCTACATAAAAGTAAAGTTGTGGGAAGCATTATATGGAAGCTACCTGTGCCCTCTCTATCATATAAGAAGTGTGCATGTGTTGCTCTGCCCTTTAAACAGCCTGCCTGTACCACGTCTGGCCCTTAAACAGTCTACCTGCGCAATCCCAGCCCTAGAAAGCCTGTCTGTACCACCACTGCCTCCTAAACGTGCTACCTATGCCTTCTCTGTCCAATAAATAGGCTGAGATTGCCACCTCTTCCCTCCACCTGCCTTTACCATATTTGCATCCGAAACATGCTACTTGTGCATATATTTATATCGCCCAAAACAGCCTTCCTGTGCTGCCTTTGCCCTTGAAATAGCCTGCCTGTACCACCTCTGGCGCTTAAGCAGCCTGTTCTTGCCATATCTGCCCCTAAACAGGCTACTTCTTAAACAGGTTACCTGTACCGTCTCTGTTTCCAAACACAGCCTGCCTGTGCAGCCTCTGCCCTTTAAACAGCCTGTCTGCACCACCTTCTATGTAACCTGCCTGCGCCATCTTAGAATCTGAAATAGGCTACTTGTGCCCCGATTGCCCCTAAAAAGCCTGCCTGTGCCTCCTCAGTCTCTGAACAAAGCCTGGCTGTGCTGCCTCTGCCCTTTCAACAGCCTGTCTGTACCATCTCTGGCCCTTAAACAGGCTACTTCTAAAACAGGCTACCTGTTCTGCCTCTTCCCTTAAACATGCTACCCGTGCTGCCTCAGTCTCGAAACACAGCCTGTCTGTGCCATCTCTGCCCCTAAACAGTCTGCTTCTTGAACAGGTTACCTGTACGTCTCTGTTTCCAAACACAGCCTGCCTGTGCAGCCTCTGCCCTTTTAACAGCCTGTCTGTACCACCTCTGGCCCCTGAACATGCTGAGTTTGCCACCTCTTACCTCTATGTAATCTGCCTGTGCCATCTTTGAATCTGAAACAGGCTAGTTGTGCAGCCATTGCCCCTAAAAAGCCTACCTGTGCCGCCTCTGTCTCTGAACACAGCCTGTCTGTGCCATCTCTGCCCCTAAACAGGCTACTTCTTAAACAAGCTACCGGTTCTGCCTCTGCCCTTAAACATGCTACCTGTGTCGCCTCAGTCGCCAAACACAGCCTGCCTGTACCACCTCTTGCCCTTAAAAAGCCTGTACATACCTGTGCCCTCTCTGTCACCTAAAAAGCGTGCCTGTGTTGCTCTGCCCTTTACACAGCCTGCCTTTACCACCTCTGGTCCTTGAACCTGCTGAGTTTGCCACCTCTTCCCTCTATGCAACCTTCCTGTGCCATCTTTGCATATGAAACATGTTACCTGCGCCACCTCTGTACCCAAACACAGCATGCCTGTGCCTCCTCTGCCCTTTAAACGTCTATCTGTGCCATCTCTTCTACTGAAACAGCCTGCCTGTGCAATTTCAGCTCCTAAAAAGCCTACCTGTACCTCCTCTGTCCCTTAAAAAGGCTACCTGTGTCACCTCTGCCCCTAAACAGCCTATCAGTACCTCCTCTGTGGCATAAACAGGCTAGTTGTGCTGTCTCTGCCCCTAAACAGCCTGTCTGTGCCATCTATGGCTCCTGAACATGCTACCTGTGCCGTCTCTCCCCGTGCCATGTCTGCTACCTAGTTGTACCTCCTCTGCCCCTTAAACAGCCTACTTATACGTCCTCTGCCCGTTAAACGGGCTACCTGTTGCCTCTGCAACATAAGCAGCCTGCCCATGCCATTTTTGCCACCTAAGCAGACAACCTGCCTGTGCTACCTCTGCCCCATTAATGTCTTGCCTGTGTAGCTTCCATTGTGACATCTCAATGATAGCTGGCACACGATTCCATTCACCACAAAGGACGCTTAACCCTTCTACTGCCAGAGTACTATATGCCACTCACACCTTTATTTATGGAAACAAAATGTGAACAACACAAGATCTACTGTTCAGGGTGCAGTGGCAGCAGTTAACTCACTGAGTGCCAGGGAAGCCGGCCATGCAGCACATTGCTCTGACACTTATTGGGTAAAAACGTTAAGGGGGATTATTAACCCCCAGTGCCTGAGGGGAGTTTAAAGTGTTGCACAGATTTGCTTCCTTCACTCAGAGCGTTAAAGAAAATGGCTTCATAAGATAGTTTGCAATATAAACTTGACTATGCAGTGAGGGCTAGCTAAATCCTGTTTAATTGCCCCAAATCATTTGACACCTTTTCTTATCCTGCCCTTTAAAACATAATTTTACCCCTATATCACTGTGCGAGTGTGGTTAAAAAGCTACATTTTTGCCTTCTGATGGGGTAATAAGCCATGTACTTCTGCTATAAAATAATGGGCCGCAATGATATAATGTATTTAGCTGTAACAGATCTACTTAGCGCTTTCCAGTTTACCGTGTAATAAGGGGACTTTATAAAAAGTACAGCAGTCACACAAACATTATTGGGGTACAATATGTATGTGTATATGAGAAAGGGAGATCCCTTGCCTGTAGAGCTTACAGTCTAAGTGCAGTAGTTAAATATGTAACCTGCCACCCCATCCTACTTGACAGCGATGCTGGGAATGACAGCTGTGCCCTCATATAAAATTTATATTGCATATGTGTCTATGAATAAAAGAGTGCTATTCATGAGTTCTCTGGCCCTATCTTAGTCACTAGTTCAGTGTAAACATGAGCTATAAATGATTCTTATTAAATTATATAATGTATAAATACCTGGGCAGTTAAAGAAAGTTCCTCGTAGAGGGTGCGAGCTCCGCAGCAGAAAGGTGTCCAAACATCAACATGGCCCCCGGACAGGTTGGTCCAAAGAGAAATCTCCCAGTTTGCCCTGATCATATTATATAAAATAAAAACATCTTCAGAGAGTTCACATACCTTTTGCTGGAATCCTGACCCTCTGCAGATTTCTTGGTCAGCAGCCACCGCTCTCCAATTCACTGTCAGGAAATCAGCTGTCTTGGGATGCTTCCTTCAAATGGCACTCTGTGTGTGGTGAACCGGTGTAATATTTGGATCTTCCATTGTGACATCACAATGAGAGCTGGCACAAGATTCCATTCACCACACAGCACGCTTAACCCTTCTACTGCCAGAGTACTGTATGCCACTCACAGCTTTATCTATAGAAACAAAATGTGAATAACACAAGACCTACTGTGCAGGGTGCAGTGGCAGCAGTTAACTCATTGAGTGCCAGGGAAGCCAGCCATGCAGCACACTGCTCTGACACTTATTGTGTTAAAACGTTAAGGGGGATTATTAACCCCCAGTGCCTGAGGGGAGTTTAAAGTGTTGCACAGATTTGCTTCCTTCACTCAGAGCGTTAAAGAAAATGGCTTCATAAGATAGTTTGCAATATAAACTTGACTATGCAGTGAGGGCTAGCTAAATCCTGTTTAATTGCCCCAAATCATTTGACACCTTTTCTTCTCCTGTCAGTACAGGGAGATTTGGTACATTAACATCCTGCCCTTTAAAACATAATTTTACCCCTATATCATTGTGCGAGTGTGGTTAAAAAGCTAAATTTTTGCCTTCTGATGGGGTAATAAGCCATGTACTTCTGCTATAAAATAATGGGCCGCAATGATACAATGTATTTAGCTGTAACAGATCTACTTAGCGCTTTCCAGTTTACCGTGTAATAAGGGGACTTTATAAAAAGTACAGCAGTCACACAAACATTATTGGGGTACAATATGTATGTGTATATGAGAAAGGGAGATCCCTTGCCTGTAGAGCTTACAGTCTAAGTGCAGTAGTTAAATATGTAACCTGCCACCCCATCCTACTTGACAGCGATGCTGGGAATGACAGCTGTGCCCTCATATAAAATTTATATTGCATATGTGTCTATGAATAAAAGAGTGCTATTCATGAGTTCTCTGGCCCCATCTTAGTCACTAGTTCAGTGTAAACATGAGCTATAAATGATTCTTATTAATTATATAATGTATAAATACCTGGGCAGTTAAAGAAAGTTCCTCGTAGAGGGTGCGAGCTCCGCAGCAGAAAGGTGTCCAAACATCAACATGGCCCCCGGACAGGTTGGTCCAAAGAGAAATCTCCCAGTTTGCCCTGATCATATTATATAAAATAAAAACATCTTCATAGAGTTCACATACCTTTTGCTGGAATCCTGACGCTCTGCAGATTTCTTGGTCAGCAGCCACCGCTCTCCAATTCACTTTGTCAGGAAATCAGCTGTCTTGGGATGCTTCCTTCAAATGGCACTCTGTGTGTGGTGAACCGGTGTAATATTTGGATCTTCCATTGTGACATCACAATGAGAGCTGGCACAAGATTCCATTCACCACACAGCACGCTTAACCCTTCTACTGCCAGAGTACTGTATGCCACTCACAGCTTTATCTATAGAAACAAAATGTGAATAACACAATACCTACTGTGCATGGTGCAGTGGCAGCAGTTAACTCATTGAATGCCAGGGAAGCCAGCCATGCAGCACACTGCTCTGACACTTATTGGGTTAAAACGTTAAGAGGGATTATTAACCCCAAGTGCCTGAGGGGAGTTTAAAGTGTTGCACAGATTTGCTTCCTTCACTCAGACAGTTGAAGAAAATGGCTTTATAAGATAGTTTGCAATATGAGCTTAAATATGACAGACTCCCCCATTGTTACATAATACAACTTTATGAGTGCAGTGAGGGCTAAATGCTGTTTAATTGCCCCAAATCATTTGACACCATTTCTTTCTCTTGACAGTACAGGGGGATATGGTACAATAACATCCTGCCCTTTGAAACATCATTTTAACCCTACATCACTGTGCGACTATGTGGTTAAAAAGCTTCATTTCTGGCCCCTGATGGGGTAATAAGCCATGTGCTTCCGCTATAAAATAAGGGGGCACAATGATGTAATGTATTTAGCTGTAACAGATCTACTTAGTGCTTTCCAGTTTACCGTGGAATAAGGGGACTTTATAAAAAGTACAGCAGTCAAACAAATATTATTGGGGTACAATAGGTATGTGTATATGAGAAAGGGAGATCCCTGCCTGTAGAGCTTACAGTCTAAGTGCAGTAGTTAAATATGTAACCTGCCCCCCCCATCCTACTTGACAGCGATGCTGGGAATGACAGCAGTGCCCTCATTTAAAATTTATTTAGCATATTATGATATATATGTATCTGAGAATAAAATTCATTAATTCATTTATTCTCAAATTCTCAAATAAAATGCTATTCATTTAAGAGTTATCGGGCCCCTTCTTGCTCACTAGTTCAGTGTAAACATGAGCTATAAATGCTTCTTATTAATTATATAATGTATAAATACCTGGGCAATTAGAGAAAGTTCCTCGTAGAGGGTGCGAGCTCCACAGCAGAAAGATGTCCAAACATCAACATGTCCAAGGACAGGCTGGTCCAAAGAGAAATCTCCTGGTTTGCCCTCGTTATATCATAAAATAAAAACATCTTCATAGGAGCTCACAGACCTTTTGCTGGAATCCTGAGGTTCTGCAAATTTCTTGGTCAGTAGCAATCACTCTCCAATTCACTTTGCTAGGTAATCCGCTGTCTTGGGATGCTTCTTTCAAATGGTACTCTGTGTGTGGAGAACCGGTGTAATATCTAGACTTGGGCACCAGGGGGCTCTTCGTGTTCGTCTTCGTGCTCGTCTTCGGGGAAAAAAAAATCTTCGTATTCCGCGAATATTCGCCCGTTCCTGTCTTCTCTTCGGGCGAATATTCGCGGACATTCTTCGTGCTCGTTTAATCTTCGTTTTCCTCCTGGTTGCCTAGCAGGGGTTAATACGGGGTTAATAACACATCACAGCAGCAGCAGCTGCCGTGAAGGTACGTGTGTGCAGCTCTATTGGTCGTTTCGGCAGGGGGCTGGTCTGGCATCAACGAGTGAATTGCAGAACTGCAGAATGCACTTCATTCGTTGATGGCAGGCGAGCCCCCTGCCGAAACGACCAATAGAGTTGCACACACATACCGAGGTGTACTGTCCATAGATGTTTAATAAAAGAATAGGGAATATTTTACATTTTTAAATTGATTTTGGACCACTTTACATGCCTAACATTTGCTACCTATTTACAATGGCATACTTTGCAACAACCCAACTTACTTATTGGACAGGACTGGAAAATAGCAGGACTGTCCACCAAAATCTTGGGTGTGTTGGCAGGTATGCTGATGGAAAAATGTTGGACAAGAACTAAAAAATAGCTTAGGGTTAATGTACGGTTATGTTTAAGATTAGTAGCAGTGCACTGGTTTGGTTAAAGATGGATTATGTCTAAATAATAATAATTTAATTTTAATGTTTTTTTTTTAAAAAAAATAGGGGTTTATTTAAATGTATTTTAAAGTTAGATTTATTATTTAGTACTTGATTATATTTATTAAATGTTTATAGTAGCGTTACCTACCGAGCTATAACTACCTATGTGTATTTGCATTTTGCATACCTAGTTTAGCTAAATTAGATGGGACAGGACTGGAAAAAAGCAGGACTGTCCCTGAAAAAGTTGGGTCTGTTGGCAGGTATGTGGATGGAAAAATGTTATAGGGTGAAGTGTGAGTTATAGTGTTAATGTAATGCTATTAGTGAGTGAAGGCCAGGGCAAATAACAAGGAAAAGGTCCTTGTGTTTTGTGCATTGTAAGTGTGTGTGTATGTGTGTTATGTGTGATGTCACTGTGTGTTATATGTGTTATATGTGTTATTGTGTGTGTTATGTTTGGTTGGTTGTGTATCAGAAGGAAAATAATGAAATGGAAAAGGAAATGGGAAAGGCAAATGAGTGGGCAATTGGCGACCCGCTCACCTGTTTCACCCCAGGGCAAAGCACCCAAACACTGTCAGTCTTAGACGTTTGGCAGCAGACTTCCAGAGCTCAGACACAAGGCCCTAGCGTAAGCTGGCCACTCCGGCGGAGGTAGCAGGCGTTGCCACACCGCAAACAGAGGCAGCCAGGGGGGAGAAACTGCCCTTACCATTAGGGACATTTTGGGCATGACTCTAGCCAGGAAGCGAACTGGCAGAGAAGAGATGCTGGCACCACCACCAGCAGCAGCATTGAAAAGGCGAATGAGTGGGCAATTGGCGACCCACTCACCTGTTTCACCCCAGGGCAAAGCACCCAAACACTGTCAGTCTTAGACGTTTGGCAGCAGACTTCCAGAGCTCAGACACAAGGCCCTAGCGTAAGCTGGCCACTCCGGCGGAGGTAGCAGGCGTTGCCACACCGCAGACAGAGGCAGCCAGGGGGGAGAAACTGCCCTTACAATTAGGGACATTTTGGGCATGACTCTAGCCAGGAAGCGAACTGGCAGAGAAGAGATGCTGGCACCACCACCACCACCACCACCACCACCACCAGCAGCATTGAAAAATTGGAAAGGCGAATGAGAGGGCAATTGGCGACCCACTCACCTGTTTCACCCCAGGGCAAAGCACCCAAACACTGTCAGTCTTAGACGTTTGGCAGCAGACTTCCAGAGCTCAGACACAAGGCCCTAGCGTAAGCTGGCCACTCCGGCGGAGGTAGCAGGCGTTGCCACACCGCAGACAGAGGCAGCCAGGGGGGAGAAACTGCCCTTACCATTAGGGACATTTGATTCATGACACTAGCCAGGAAGCGAACTGGCATCGAAGAGACACTGGCACCACCACCAGCAGCAGCAGCAGAATTGGGAAAGGCGAATGAGTGGGCAATTGGCGACCCACTCACCTGTTTCACCCCAGGGCAAAGCACCCAAACACTGTCAGTCTTAGACGTTTGGCAGCAGACTTCCAGAGCTCAGACACAAGGCCCTAGCGTAAGCTGGCCACTCCGGCGGAGGTAGCAGGCGTTGCCACACCGCAAACAGACGCAGCCAGAGGGGAGAAACTGCCCTTACCACTAGGGACATTTTGGGCATGACTCTAGCCAGGAAGCGAACTGGCAGAGAAGAGATGCTGGCACCACCACCAGCAGCAGCATTGAAAAGGCGAATGAGTGGGCAATTGGCGACCCACTCACCTGTTTCACCCCAGGGCAAAGCACCCAAACACTGTCAGTCTTAGACGTTTGGCAGCAGACTTCCAGAGCTCAGACACAAGGCCCTAGCGTAAGCTGGCCACTCCGGCGGAGGTAGCAGGCGTTGCCACACCGCAGACAGAGGCAGCCAGGGGGGAGAAACTGCCCTTACAATTAGGGACATTTTGGGCATGACTCTAGCCAGGAAGCGAACTGGCAGAGAAGAGATGCTGGCACCACCACCACCACCACCACCACCACCACCAGCAGCATTGAAAAATTGGAAAGGCGAATGAGAGGGCAATTGGCGACCCACTCACCTGTTTCACCCCAGGGCAAAGCACCCAAACACTGTCAGTCTTAGACGTTTGGCAGCAGACTTCCAGAGCTCAGACACAAGGCCCTAGCGTAAGCTGGCCACTCCGGCGGAGGTAGCAGGCGTTGCCACACCGCAGACAGAGGCAGCCAGGGGGGAGAAACTGCCCTTACCATTAGGGACATTTGATTCATGACACTAGCCAGGAAGCGAACTGGCATCGAAGAGACACTGGCACCACCACCAGCAGCAGCAGCAGAATTGGGAAAGGCGAATGAGTGGGCAATTGGCGACCCACTCACCTGTTTCACCCCAGGGCAAAGCACCCAAACACTGTCAGTCTTAGACGTTTGGCAGCAGACTTCCAGAGCTCAGACACAAGGCCCTAGCGTAAGCTGGCCACTCCGGCGGAGGTAGCAGGCGTTGCCACACCGCAAACAGACGCAGCCAGAGGGGAGAAACTGCCCTTACCACTAGGGACATTTTGGGCATGACTCTAGCCAGGAAGCGAACTGGCAGAGAAGAGATGCTGGCACCACCACCACCACCAGCAGCAGCATTGAAAAATGGGAAAGGCGAATGAGTGGGCAATTGGCGACCCACTCACCTGTTTCACCCCAGGGCAAAGCACCCAAACACTGTCAGTCTTAGACGTTTGGCAGCAGACTTCCAGAGCTCAGACACTAGGCCCTAGCGTAAGCTGGCCACTCCGGCGGAGGTAGCAGGCGTTGCCACACCGCAGACAGAGGCAGCCAGGGGGGAGAAACTGCCCTTACCATTAGGGACATTTGATTCATGACACTAGCCAGGAAGCGAACTGGCATCGAAGAGACACTGGCACCACCACCAGCAGCAGCAGCAGCAGAATTGGGAAAGGCGAATGAGTGGGCAATTGGCGACCCACTCACCTGTTTCACCCCAGAGCAAAGCATCCAAACACTGTCAGTCCTTGGCGTTTGGGAGCGGACTTCCAGAGCTCAGACACAAGGCCCTAGCGTAAGCTGGCTACATTGGCGGAGGTAGCAGGCGTTGCCACACCGCAGCAAGTGCAACCAGGGGGGAGAAACTGCCCTTACCATAAGGGACATTTGAGGCATGACACTAGCCAGGAAGCGAACTGGCAGAGAAGAGACACTGGCACCACCACCAGCAGCATTGGAAAAGGCGAATGAGTGGGCAATTGACGACCCGCTCACCTGTTTCACCCCAGGGCAAAGCATCCAAGCACTGTCAGTCCTTGGCGTTTGGGAGCAGACCTACAGAACTCAGACACAAGGCCCTAGCGTAAGCTGGCTACACCGGCGGAGGTAGCAGGCGTTGCCACACCGCAGCAAGTGCAACCAGGGGGGAGAAACTACCCTTACCATCAGGGACATTCGAGGCATGACACTAGCCAGGAAGCGAACTGGCATTGAAGAGAGACACTGGCACCACCACCAGCAGCAGCAGAATTGGGAAAGGCGAATGAGTGGGCAATTGACGACCCGCTCACCTGTTTCACCCCAGGGCAAAGCATCCAAGCACTGTCAGTCCTTGGCGTTTGGGAGCAGACCTACAGAACTCAGACACAAGGCCCTAGCATAAGCTAGCTACACCGGCGGAGGTAGCAGGCGTTGCCACACCGCAGCAAGTGCAACCAGGGGGAGAAACTACCTTAAACATTAGAGAGAAAAAATTTAACTTTCCAAGCTAAGAGCTGGGTAACCCAATTTGGGCAGATTGAATTTAAGAAAGGCAATCTGCTCCATCAGATGAGGTGCCATGCGTGAGCGCTGTGGACTCAGTATGTTTCCAGTCATAGAAAACACGCGCTCACTTTGAACAGTGGTTGGCGGACATGATAGAAGCTGCTGCGCAACCCATGAGAGTGCAGGCCACACACTCTTCTTTTCATCCCAGTAGCTAAGAGGATCAACATTAGGAGCAGAAGGAACTTCACAGAGGTAAAGTTTGACCATTTCAGCAGCACTACTCTCCTTTCTGCTGCTAGCTCTGTCAGATGGTCCAACTATACTGCCAAGTGCCTCTTCCCAAAACGCAGCTGCTCCACTCAGCTGTGTTGTGCTGCTTGTGGCACTGCTGCTGATGCTGCTGCTAGGGGTAGCAGACCACATCATCTCTTCCTCCTCCTGCACCTCACCCTCCTCGGACAGCATTCCCATTTTACGCTGCCAGTCACGCACCTTGTTGACCAATTGCTCCCGGTAGCTACTGAGAACATTGAATTTCAAAGCTAGCTTTCCCTTAATTCTTGGATCACAAAGGCACGCTAGCATCATTTCGGGACTCTCTTCCATTCGCTTGCGAAGGTGTACTTTTAGCAGATCCTTCAGCTTCCTGACTATGGCTGCTACGTCAGGATGTAGAGTGCCACCTTGAACAGCCTCACGGTTTCCAAGGAACACATCCATCTTGCTGCCTAGATGGGAGAACACTGGGATTACCTGGGCCAGACTGGCAGTGTTTGAGCTTAAATTTTCTGTGGCATCCCTGAATGGTTTAAGGACTGCCACTAGCTGGGCGATCACTGTCCAATCCTCCCTATTCAATGGAGAGGTAATCCCAATATTGTGCTCTGAGGCAAGATTATGGATTGCCCTCTGCTGCTCCAAAATCCTCTCTAGCATGTCTAACGTGGAGTTCCACCGTGTACTGACATCCTGACGTAGGCAGTGTACGGGAAGACCTGACCTCTCTTGCTCTTCCCTCAAAAGTTGGCTAGCCTTAACACTATGGTGAAAGTGCCCAGCGATCTTTCTGCAGCGGGACAGAACTACTGCTGCCACATTAGTTCCTTCTGACATTGCTGCCTTCACTACAAGATGGATGATGTGGGCTGCACAGCGCACACCAACAATATGACCATCTCGCAGCGCTTTCACCATATTGGCACCTCCGTCAGTTACCACAAAACCAACTTCAACATTGGTGCCCGCCTCTGCTCCCACCCAAAGGCTAAACATTTTCCTAATCGCATGCAGAATATTTTGGGAAGTGTGCTTTTCATCCATCACTTCTGCATGGAGAAGGAATGATCGGTAGCCTGCTGCAGCAACTTCCTTAGACACACCGGGCTGCCACCAGTGTGCTGTCAAAGAAAGAAAGGCATGCTGGGCGCTAGGTGCACTCCACAAATCTGTAGTGAAATGAACACACTGACCAGCAGCCTTGGAAAGCTCCTCTTTCACTGCTGCAACACAGGACCGATACAGCGAGGGGACAATGTTCCTGCTGAAAGTGGAACGTGACGGAACTGTGTATTGTGGAGCCACAGCCGCCATCAATTGTTTGAAAGGCTCCCCTTCAATCATGGAGAAGGATGCCCCTCCAACAGCAATGAACTGACCAATAAGTCGCGTTACTTTATTGGCCTGCTGTTTGGGCATCGTTCTCTTGGAGTGGAATGCCCCAAATTCTTCCAGGGTGGGCTGGGCATGCAGTGCTCCAACCTGCCTTGGTCTCTGGCTGCCAGCACTAGTTGCTGCTGCTGCTGCTGCTGCTGCTGCTATTGGCTCAGAAGAAGAAGCTGTTGGGGTTTTTCCACGGCCACCAGCTATGCTGCCTGCACTAAGTTTTACCTCTGCATCTTTCCCCAATAGCACAGCGTTGTGTTGAGTGCTGAGGTGATGCTTCATGCTAGCACTGGTAAAATGGCCAGACACTTTCCCTCTGCTTATTAGCTTCCCACAATGTTTGCACTTTCCATAGCGCCCTTCTTCAACATTTTCAAAGTGCTCCCAAATTGGGGCGCGCATAGCCTTGGAGTGTGCCTTGGGTGCTGCTCTTACTGCTCGGGGTGGATGAACAGAGGCAGAACTAGTGGTGGTGGGACTGGTGGTAACAGTACTGGCCATAGTGGGACTGCTAATTGCTTTAGATTTGCTAGGTTTTGCTGCTGCTGCTGGTGGTGGTGATGGTGATGATCGTAGCGGAGAAGGTGGAGGCTCAGGGGAAAATTGTGCACTAGTCATTTGGACACTGCTCCCTGAGGAATCTGATTCCTGACCACTCATCTCCTCTACTTCCTCTGGCTCATAGTCTAGCTCTTCATTAGCCAGATCGAATGGAATTCCTGCTAGGCTGGAGCTAAGACTGATATCGTCGTGAGACTCGTGACTAGTAGTAGTGCGAGCAGGAAGAATAGACTCTGCACTTGGCCTCTCAGTCTCAGGCTCCTCTGCTACCTCGCTAGGTGGAGTTCCACTATGTGTAGCCCTCTCTCTAACTGTCTTTACAAAAATTTTGTAAGGACTTGGTGGCTTGCTAGAGGTACTAGGAGGACATGGCGTGGCGGTACCAGTGGGAACAGTAGGCGCAGCACTAGTGGTGGTAGAGGCGGGGGTGGTGGTGGTGGTGGTTTTCCCTACAAAGGAATGAGATCGCTTTGGTTTGGGACCCCTCTGAGTCTTGCTGCTAATTTGGCTCTGCTTGGTACCTTGCATGCTGCTGGTGGATGGGGAAGATGCTGCTTGGGGCAAAAGGCACTTCTTTTTAGTCACTGGGCTGGTACTACTTGTGCTACCCTTTAACTTTGAACGTGCTTCTGGTGCTTTAGGCTTTCCGTAAAAAACCATAGAGCTTGTGGGCCTAGCCGCACTACTACTGCCTGCTTTTGGTGCCTTTCCTTTACTTGATGATCCTTCAAGCAATGCTTCCCCAAATGATAAGCGAGAGCTTGGCCTACTTGGCCGACTAGACTGACGCAAAGGCTGCATCTTAGAGCTGGTGGTGGTGCTGGTGGTGGTGCTGGTGGTGGTGGTGGTGGTGGTAGATGGAGCTTGTCCCTCCTTAGTCCCAAAAGGAGGATCCATTTCAAATTTTGTGTTGTGTGTGTAGTGTAGTGTAGTGTAGTGTAGTGTAGTGTTTAAAAAACTATAAAAAAAAAAATAAAAAAATAAAAATAAAAAAAAGGAAAAACGAATTAAAGACAAAAAAATTAGAGGAAGTTCTCTTCAGTGCTACTGCTTAAAAAGTAAAACTATGCACTACTGCACTGTGCTGTGTGCAATCTGCCAAAATCCTAAAGTTATTGAAATTATTAACTCAAGATTAACTATTTAATAACTAGCAGTATTTTATTTTTAATTTGAATTTACACGGGCCTAAGAGCTTAGCCTACCACTATGCTAGCCTAAAGCTATATTTCCTTACTATAAGTCTACCTCTAGGCAGACGCTCTCAAACCCACTAAGCTAAAGTGAGGTTAAATCAGATTCAGTATATGATTTATTAATTAATATTAAGTTATATAATATTAATAGATTAGAACTAATTTACTTATATATTATGTATTATAGATAGAAGAATATAGATTATGAATTAGAATTTAGAATTAGAATTACTTATATTATAGATTATGAATTAGAATATTATTATTTATAATATATTATAGATTAAGATTAAAGAAGATTAGAATTATTTTAGTACTACAGCTAGTAGCTTGAAGCTTTGCTTAGTACAGCTCGTCACAGTCAATTTTTCTTGAAAAGAATTAGAAATAAAATAAAATGTCACAGCAAAACGGTTATCTTCACTGCTTGCTGCACTCACTAGCCCAACAAGTTCACTTCACTGATGGACTGAGGTGAGCAAAACACTAAGGGTACTTTTAATAAAATTGAAATAAAATGTAAAATAAATGAGAAAATCTTTGCAAAACAGTTAACGTCACTGCTTGCTGATCAAAAAAAAACACAGCACTTATGCGGCTGCACTCACTAGCCCAACAAGTTCACTTCACTGATGGACTGAGGTGAGCAAAACAAATGAAATAAAATGAAAGATTAATTAAGAAAAATTGACTTGGTCTCTTACTGTTGCTAAAACAAAGCACAAACTATAGAGCTGCAGCACCAGTACTAATAAGATTAGCTGAACTATACGCTAGTAGTAATTAATTAATATTATTACTTTTATTTATAGCTAATTTAATTAACTATTAAGATAAGAAAGAATTAGAGAATTATTGATATTACTGATTTTAGATTAGACACTAGTAGATGTTCTGAATGTCTACAGTACACTCTACACTAGTATACTATTACTAACTATAACTGACAAATATATATATAATTTTATAATGAATTCAATTATTAATTATATTAATTAATATTACTGATTTTAAATTAGACACTAGTAGATGAATGTCTACAGTACACTCTACACTAGTATACTATAGTATATATATATATATGACTGACAAATATATATATATATATATATAATATTATAATGAACTATTAAATTATAGATTCTATTAAATTGTAATTTATAAATTCTATTTAATTTATTTAAGCAGGACAGGCAATAGGCACTAGTGCCAGCCCAGGGCAAGGGCACCCCAGTGCCACTGAGGCACTGGGTGCACTGTCAACTCAACAGCACTTACACTAAAGTTGATGACAAATTAATTTTAAAAAAATTAAATTAATCAAATTATTATTATTAAATATATTAATTAAGTAGCACTGAAGTGAGGATGAAGTACACAGTGAGAAATGGCAGGCTAAGGCTTACCAGTCTCACACAGAACAGAACAATCTCTCTCTGTAACGCTCGGATGCAGCACAGCAGTGTTGCCAAAGCAGTCACAGCGAAAAATGAATGGATCTCTCAGGCAAGCTCTGGTCTTATAAAGGCGCCTTCAGAATTCAAAAAACAGCAGCACAGGCATTGGACGAGACCCTTAGCGTTACGTCACAAGAGTGAGCTGATTGGACAGACGAGGATCAGCTCACTCCTGTTTGAAATTTTGGCGGTTGCGCGGCAAAAACGAAGACGATCACGAAGAATCTTCGATTCTTCGTGATTGTGAGTCTTCGTCTTCGCCTACGGTTTGCCGGCACTGTATTCTGTTCTACGTTCCTTCGGAACGAACAAAAAAACGGCCTCTTCGTGCTCGTTTTCATGTTCGCCCGAAGACGAATGCACAAGTCTAGTAATATCTGCACCTTCCATTGTGACATCACAATGAGAGCTGGCACAAGATTCCATTCACCGCACAGCACGCTTAACCCTTCTACTGCCAGGGTACTGTATGCCACTCAGTTTTATTTATAGAAGCAAAATGTGAACACAAGATCTATTCCTGTTCATTATTTTTACATTTTATTTCCCTGAAATTGTATAATTTAAACATAAAATTGTGATGTGATAACTGAAACTAGGAGTATTGTTTTTCTTTCAATTTGAGGTCCTAAGGTGTTTGAGATATGAGAGGAGAAAGTGAATCTGAGAGTTGTTTTGCTATTTTCAGGAGCTATTGCCTAA
Source organism: Spea hammondii (assembly GCA_029215755.1). Classification (NCBI taxonomy): domain Eukaryota; kingdom Metazoa; phylum Chordata; class Amphibia; order Anura; family Pelobatidae; genus Spea; species Spea hammondii. Next base: position 11,038,576 of record JARDYJ010000009.1, read on the forward strand.
AATAGTGTAAGCATCATTACTTCACACAATGCAGTCTATTGAATGTCTGATTGTGAAATCTAGACTGCAGACCTTACTTTTTTGGCCAGAAAAAAATAAATAAATAAATATATATATATATATATTTTTTTTTTTTCAAATGCTCCAAACCTGCTTTAAATCATACCATCAGCACCCCAAATAACAACCAACATAATAGTAATGTTGTGGGAAGCATTATATGGAAGCTACATGCAGTAACGGATTTGGCTGAAAACATGAAAAAAATCTGGACCTTACTTTTTTGCCAAACAAAAAATATTTTTTCAAATTCTCCAAACCTGCTTTTAATCATGCCTTCAGCACCCCAAATAATAACCAACATAAAAGTAATATAAAATAAAAAGTCAGTCCAAAAACACATAACCCAGCAAAGAAGGAAAACAAAAAAAATCATACATGAAAAAGTTTCATCTTTTTTTTTTTTATTATTATTTTTCAGTGCCATTCCAAAATATAAAACAGACTTTTGCTTTTCTTTAGTTTGCATAGTAAAGTCCATGTGGCTCTAAAATAGAGACAAGAAACGGCAAATGTTTGCAATATTCAAGATATCACAATTCATTGATTTCCAGGTACGTCAATAACTTTGTAAAAGAAAGATATGTATCGGTGGGTATGGAGCAGACACCGGCATAGTGTTAAACAGTGATCATTGTGTGACAGCTTTAGTAATAATGTCTGGAACCAAATACTGGCAAGATGTGAATGAGCAGTGATAGAATATTCCCCCCAAACCATTACTTCTTGCTAATTAATCCCTTTTATCAGCTGTATTTTATTTGCTGCGCATTGTAAAGGTGCTATGATCCAGTATCCGTTAACAAGTTCCTTCATACTCATATTTTATGATTTCAAAGCTGTGAAATCTGTCACAGACTTTAGCATCAGAAATATTTAGCATGGAGGCATCACATGTTTTATTGCCAGGAAAGAAGGTTTATGATTCTTTACAAATGCCATGAGAGGTTCCTACTTTATAGAATGAAACATAGGGAGGCAAATAAAGAAGTAAAAATAAAAACACTTAAATCAGGTTTTGATTCGCTGACAATAAATTAATGGAATTTTTATATGTGAATTATGCAGAGATTTTTCATAAAAAAACCTAAAATCAACTTATGGTAAGATGTGAACTCCACTGCATCTCACTGCGTTTTCCTTCCCCTTCTCTCTTTTGGTGTATTGTTCTTCCCCTCTACCCCTTTCCCCACCTCCTGCTATAATTGTAAAACCCAATAAAAATATATTACCTAAAAACTACAAGGGACATGAAGTTATGGCAAAAAACAGAGCAGTGTTTAAGCGACTAAAGATCATGCACAGTATCATTATTGTCTATTACCAATGGTTTAATTCCGCTATGACCTGCCATTAGCCAACAAATAGGAGAAGCTGGATGCCGAGGTTTTAGATACTTAAGGCATTCGTATTATTTGAGTGAAATAATTTATCCCGATGCTCTGAAATCAGTAGAGAATAAAGTACTACAGAGCTAGTGTGAAAGTTTTCTTAACCGGATACCGAGTACCCACTGCCCTAGAAGTGACATAACGGAGTACTGATGTGTGATACTCCAGCTCTCAGGGCAGCTACTCATTTATTACCTTTAATTTAAACTATGTTACAAAACAATAGCGTACGAACACAGCTTTTTTTGTTTTGCTTTCTCTGAATAAAGTAACCTAAGCAGTGGAAGCTGTTTGGATTGCTGGGACTCTTTTCTGTGTTTGTATACTTCAAGAGGGTTTATGTTTGTCACTTTTTTTTCCTGCTAGCACCCAGCCTTCTGGGACTTCAGTGCTGAACCATTTTTTCCACTCTGGCAAATAGGGGGTTTAAAAGGCATGTCATGGGACAGAGTGGCATATAGGGGGTATAAGGCATTTCTGGAGGCAGAGTGGCAAACCAGATGTGCAAAACTAGGGGTGGCAGGTTGGTAAATTAAAGGAAATAAAAACAAAAATATTTTTCTCAATCATAGCTTTTATTAAATATGAAAAAATAGTTTACATGAATAAAGAAAACGTTTCTTACAAGAATATCGTGAAGAGTAATGTGATCAGTGTTTTGTTCCACTGAATAAAATGGAACTTTTTCATCTAAAATTTTTGCAGTAGCAAATGTTTTGATTCCATTATGTCTCACTCACACATAACCCTGATCTTAGCACACACATGAATGCTACCCTCATGAAGTTATTAGTGCCCGCTCACTCAAACGGACTTCGGGTCTGCCAGGTCCTTCTGGGGGAGACCTTTCGACCTTTGGGGGACTTGGTTTGGCGAGACTCCAATTCCTTCGCACTGGTTTTCCTCTATCACCAACTTAAACATTACATACACACTTTGCTACCAAATCAGCATACGAGTCTTCTTTGACACCTGTTGAGATGGTTAACTCGCTTGAATCCATAGGCTCACAATTGCATTGTCGCACTTACATAGACATCCTCGAGTGTTTGTTTACGTTCTGTTTTTTATTTATTTATTTTATTGTGTATATGTTTATTTCTCTTTCTCACGGCTGTACCTCTTTAATATGCAATGCTGTATACACTTCCGTCTTTAATGTTATGCGATGTACACGGCCTTTCTAGAGTCCTCTGGACCCTGGTGTGCTTACCAATTTCGTCCTGTTGCTCAACAGACAGCTGTCTTATGGTTATGGTTAATGGGGTGTTAAGGGTTAATTTAGGGGCAGCTGTGGTTGATGGGGTCTTTAGGGTTAATTTAGGGGCAGCTGTGGTTGATGGGGTCTTTAGGGTTAATTTAGGGGCAGTTGTGGTTGATGGGGTCTTTAGGGTTAATTTAGGGGCAGTTGTGGTTAATGGGGTCTTTAGGGTTAATTTAGGGGTAGTTATGGTTAATGGGCTGTTTAGGGTTCATTTAATGAAAACTGAGGGTTAATTTAATTTAATAAAGTTAACTTAAGGTGCAGTTAGAGATAAAGGGGGGCAAACTAAGGGAAATCTAAATCCTGGGGGCAGTGAAGATTAACCCAGTACTTATTTATAAGAGTATGGTGTCAGTGTGATGCGAATGGGTCTGTGACTCTATGAGGGGGACTATGAGATATCTGGGGGGTATAAGGCATATCTGGGGAGGACAGAGTGACATATCTGGGGGTATAAGGCATATGTGGGGGAGGGCAGTGTGGCATGTCTGGGGAGGACGGAGTGGTGTATCAGGGTGTATAAGGCATATCTGGGGCCACAGTGGCATATCTGGGGGTAGAGTGGAGTGGCATATCTGGGGGTAGAGTGGAGTGGCATATCTGGGGGTAGAGTGGAGTGGCATATCTGGGGAGGGCAGCGTGGCATGTCTGGGAGGATGGAGTGGTGTATCAGGGGGTATAAGGCATATCAGGGGCCACAGTGGCATATGTGGGGTTAGAGTGGAGTGGCATGTCTGGGAGGCAGCGTGGCATGTCTGGGAGGCAGCGTGGCAAGCTCAAATGTGCATAAATTGGGGGGGCTGGTTGGGCAATAAAGACAAGAAATGCATTTTATCAAAGTTTTTTTTATTCTGCTGTTTGTATTTAACATCATTTGTTTATTAATGAATTTACATTACTTTTATATCGAAAAAATAATTAGCCAACTAATCGATTATGAAAATAATAGTTAGTTGTAGTCCTATTATTTGACATTTATAACTTTTAGAAATCAACATTTATATACAATGCACATAAATAACATCCATACTACCTATTCTTCCCTCTACACACCAGATCTTACTAGAAGAATGTATAAGTACTCATATCAGTTCTCAATACATTAATATGTTTCCTTAACACACAAATTAAGTCACAGAAGAAGCGTGAATGGAATGACAGTAAGGTTATATGATGATGATAACGATGATGATTGCAGGAATCAACTAAGGGTTATTAATTAAAGCAGGGTATTTGCAGAGGATTCGGTTTTCATCTCATGAACTTTATTAGGTGTTATGATGGGCGAACCTGCTACGTAACTTATACAAGAACATCTAAGATGGTCATGCCTAATGAATTGTTCAGCTGGTAAGCTTCCTCAAGAAATCTCATTGATTCAGCAAATCATTTACATGGACAGACCATCTTTTCTTACAAGAGAAGCCCAATGGGTTGACCTCTCATAATGCTTAGTAATATGGTAACTATACTCTGCTCTATTTCGACAAAGTACCTGCTATGGATTGCTCCAAGTAGCAGCACTTATTTGTTGTATAATTATTCATACCCTAATAAGGGCTAATCACACTCAGTGATTAAATAAGATAGTCATTTCTAGAATGTAATACAAGTAACTGTATTATACATTAGGTCATAGAGAAGACACATTTGTGACTTCTTGAAATGAACAAATGAAACCAATTTTGCTCCATGATCAACTAACCCTATCAATTCACCAGATCAGCTACATTCAACTGCAAGATCTGTGTCCTCTTCTAACATACCATTACAATTCACGGATGTTTTATATTTTTACAGCCTATTCTATTATAAATAACTCCTTAATCCATCATCCCCCCCTATTTGTACTGCTTTACAACAGGTTAATGCCTATAACTGCCAAATTAGGATATGTTAATAATAATATTTAATATAAATATAATAATAAATGTTCTTTGGGGTAATTTATATTGGTAAACCAGGAGTTATTATAATAATAATATGACAAATCATATTTCTTATTACATGTCTAATTCATTGTATCTAAATAGTGAAATAAATGTCTATACTAATATGGTAGGAGGAAAGGATGCAAAGCCTGGTAACTGGCCCTGGATAGTCAGTATCCAGGAGTACAGGGACGATGAGTATTTCCACGTATGTGGAGGTGTCGTCTTTAACCTCTTCAATCTCTTTTCCGGTGAATAGTGTACCCACGTAAACTATATATTGTTTTGTTTTTTTTAAGGAGAGATAGAGCTTTCTTTTGATACCATAGTTAGATGATTAGCTGATTATTTAGCATGAGAAATTTAGTAAAAACTAGCAAAAATTAGAAGAAAAAAACAAACTAATTTTTAAAAAAATTCCCTCTGAATCCTCACAAAATTAGGTAAAGTAATGGAAAATCCCCTCCAAGTTTATAAATTCAGGTGTCCTTATTTCACAAATACCTAATTTATATATGCTGGCTTCTGCTGTCAGGGGGGAGCTGATCTCCCGTGTCCCTGCCGCTGCAAGAAGGGCATGACGTACCGATATGTCCATAGGGGATTCTTGCTGCAGGTTTGTCGGCTCCACACCGATAATGCGAATCTCCCGTTGCACCACATCCCAAAGGTGGTCTATTGAATTGATATCTGGTACCTGTGGAGGCCGTTGGAGTGCAGTGAACTCATTGTCATGTTCATGAAACCAGTTTGAGATGATGTGAACTTTGGTACATTATCCTGCTGGAAGTAGCTATCAGAAGATGGGTACACTATGGTCATAAAGGGATGGACATGATCAGCAACAATACTCAGGTAGGCTATCGCATTTAAACGATTTAAACAATTGGTACTAACGGGCCCAAAGTGTGCCAAGAAAATGTCCCCCACACCATTGCATCACCACCAGCAGCCTGAAACATTGAAACGTAGACCACATTCTAAATGCCTAAATGCATTGAGTTGCTGTCATGTGATTGGCTGATTAGCTATTTGTGGTGAATATAACAGTGATGCTTTAATCATCCTCTAATTCTACAATTCTTGATGCATGAATGATAAACATAGTCTTAAATGTCATGAGGCTCTCTGCCAGGAGCAGAGTACTGGTGGGCCAATAGTACTAGTAGCAACGCTAAAGGCCTAGTTCTAAACTGATAACTCTGTTAGGTCTCTCTCTCTCCTGATCCACATACCTGTCCACATCCACATATCGTTCTTCAGCTTTCAATAATTCTTTGCTGATCGCTTCCTAAGCTCTGTTTTGGCTCTGTTTTACCTCCCCCATTTTTTTCGGGGGAGGGCTTTCCTCCCATGATCCATGGCCAGCCTCACTTGTGAGGTCTCCATGGATGCTGCAAAGCCGCCAATCACGGCGATGCAGGTACAGGCTGCTCTTAAATACATGTATGGGCTTTGTCACCAATGCATTGCATCTTGACCCCGTACATGTACGGGCTTTGTTGTAAAGGGGTTAAAACAGAAAAGTGGACAAAAGTAATCATTAGTAGTTATTCTGTTAACAAGTGAAACTAGACTTGTGCATTCGTCTTCAGGCGAACATGAAAACGAACACAAAGAGTGCGTTTTCGTGTTCGTTCCGAAGACACAAAGAAGAGAAGACAGCAGCGGTAAAACGTAGACGAAGACACACACCACGAAGATCTTCGTGATCGTCTTCGTCTACTAATCTCCCCGGTCCCTTCCCCATCTAGCCTACCTTATCTTCGCATGAGTTGACGGAAGCGGAAATCCGTAGGTTCGCCGTCAGGGGTTACAGGGCAGTGCGAGTGAGCCTATTGGTCGCCTACAGGGACCAATTGGTTGATGCCAGAGGAAGACCCTGCAGGTGACCAATAGGCTCACTCGCACGGCCTTTGTAACCCCTGACAGCGAACCTATGGATTTCCGCTCCCGTTAACCCCTGCGATGCTGCATTAGATAACGGGAGCGGAAATCCGTAAGTTAAAGGGCCGTGCAAGCGACCAATAGGCTCACTCACACGGCCCCTTAACCCCTTAAGGTGCAACAAGTTACGGCACCAGGATTTTAAAAGTCTGTACGAGCGACCAATAGAGTCGCTCGTACAGACTTTTAAAACTCTAATGCAGCAACTTGTCCTGCAGATACCACTGGTCTCCCTGTTCTATCAGTTAAATGTCCGTACAAGCGACTTTATTGGTCGTTCGTATGGACATTTGACAGATAGAGCAGGGAGACCAGTGGTATCTGCCAGACAAGTTACGGCACCAGGAGTTTAAAAGTCCGTACGAGCGACTCTATTGGTCGCCAGGAGGGAGCCCCCTGCTGGCGACCAATAGAGTTGTTCATACAGACATTTAAACTCCTGGCGTCAGAGCTGCTGCGGTACGCGTTAACCCCGTATTAACCCCTTATAAAAAAACAGAAAAACAAAGAAAAAACTAACACGAAGAATGTCCACGAATATTCGCCCGAAGAGAAGACAGGAACGGGCGAATATTCGCGGAATATGAAGATTGTTTTTGCGCCGAAGACAAACACGAAGAGTCCCCTGGTGCCCAAGTCTAAGTGAAACCATGTGCATCATGGGAACACTACGAAGACCCCTTAAATATACTGCTTCAACTACATTACTACTAATGAAATATCTAATGTTCAAAGGACATCAATCGCTCCAGTGTTAAAAGTCCTCACCAACCCTGAGCATGAGACACAGGACAATACAGACGTAAACAGAAAAACAGACACATCCGGGAAATAGCGACAGGCTTTATGGGACCACAGTGCAAACTTCTCAAGTTGATTTGTCCTTCTGACAAATTACAAGAAAAAGGCATCTTCCAATTCATAATAATAATAATTATATGGTACAAATAAATGGTACTAAGAAATTAGAACGGAGACTAACTCCTGGTGCAGAAGCATGGCATGTTAGCCCTCAGAACAATGTCTACAGGAAATTTTCATAATCAAAATGTAAGACCTTGGATTTCAAAACCATGGCTTCCATTGGCAACACTGAACATTCTTACTGTCCCAGACAGCTTAATGATACATGTTTTCTACTTATTGGTATGATTCATTGAGGAACATACAGCCCACATCATTGCTCTAGTGAGACTTTAAACAAACAAAAAAAAAATTATATATATATTATATATATATATATATATATATATATATATATACACACACACATACAATAGTATAATATTGTTTATACAAGAGAGATATTAACCCCCCTATATGATTTGTACTCACAATCTTTTGAGTAACCAAGTTTGCTCAAACTATAGGGCGTCTGTATAAGAATCCAATAGGATATCTGTTTTCTGGAGAATAGCAGTTTGTGATATTCCACTCAATGTTGTTGTTCCTCAATAAGCATCAGCTCAGGATATACAGGAGGTCAAATGAAGAGGAGGATTTTAAAAGCAAAAATAACAATTTATTAGTAGTAAAAGCTAAAAAACGATATGCTTACAACAAGCAGAGTTCCATGCTTTGCCGGTGTAGTTTGTGCTACTTCCAGGTGGGCGTGTCAGGCAATTAGCATAACGCGTTTCACCCAATCAGCCTTCGGCTAGGTTTCCACTTGTTTTTTTTTAGCTAAAAACGCCCATAAAAACGCCAATAGCGCCACCTGGCGTTTTTTTAGTGAAAAAACGCAGCAGCCAGATGTTAGCTGTTTTTCAATAGGAAATCGCAGAATGCCATATCCACTTGGCGTTTTTTTGTTTGGTGTTTTTTCAGTCCTCTTTGGCGTTTTTCTGCTTTTTTGGGCTCTGTGGCAGTTTTTCAAAATCGCAGCATGTTGACACTCTGGCGTTTTTTGCAAGGAAATCTTGGCGTTTTTCTCCAATAGAAGTCTATGGGAGAGAAAAAACGCCATGAAAAAGCCATGTGGGTTTATTGCCTTGGCGTTTTTTATGGAGTTTTTTCCACAGTTACAATGCAGAGGATGGACCCAGTATCTGTGTGTCCTACGAGAAATAGGCTGGAAACAAACAGTTTCACACAAAACAAAGTTCATATTGAATTCTACATCATTTGGAACAAACATGCCATTACAAACAAACATACGCGACGCATCAACTGGATCCTGCGTGCCAAAAGCAACAGCAAACAATTTGCACCATCATTTGGGGCCAATCTTCCTAGAGGAGCAGACATTCGGAATAAAGCATGCCTTACAAACCACAGAAAAGTAACAAAAGGGTCCGCCGGGGCGTTTAAGTAGAACTCTACCAAGTAAATGACATCAGGGGGGCAGATACTTGCCATTTATCCTAATCCCTTTTAGCTGGGTGAAACTTCTAACTTGTAAAGGCTGGAAAAACTGCCTAAGGTCAAAAAAAGCAATTTCCACAGAAAGGCTAAAACGCCAGAAAAAACTCCAGAAAAAAACGCCAAAACGCAGGAAAATGCAGTGGCAGTTTTCTTGGCGTTTGTCATCAAGAAAAAAAACGCAGGACAAAAACCCAAGTGGAAACCTAGCCTTCCTCAGATGCATACCAGTCCCTCCTCTTCATTGTCCTTATATGCTCTGCTGCTTTAGAAAAAAAGTGACGAAGTTGATGATAAAGAAAATGAGTCTGAAAGGGGATAGAGGGCGTGCGTACCAGGTCAGCAAGAGGCTTGAGAGAGTTATTCCCCAACACATGATGTGCTCTCAGAATTTTAGTGCCTGGGGGAATGAAAACATCCAGCCTCCATATACAATATGGGAACAAAAAATCATAGAAATGTGTAAGTGTGCAGCGAGTGTAATAGAAAATAAAAAACGAGCGGAGAGCGAGCAGTACAACAACTCACTGACTTGTGGTCGATCGAAAGGAGTCTCCCGGAATGCAGTGAAGTATATGCATACAGGTAAGCATCATCGGCAGCGTCCAGAAAGTCTCGGGGGATAGCAGCCGAACAGAGAAGGTCGTGCGGGACACGACCCAAAATGCAGAGAGGGATGGAGAACATCAGTAGAGTCTCAGGAGTGCCGGAGGAGGTAATCCAAACAGCGGAATCCTCGTGGAGCTCAAAGGGAGGAACATAGGTAAGTTGTGTTGTCGTCGAAGCTAAAAAACAACCAGGGTGGGAGCGGGAAATTAACAGAATGATGTATCCCAGTTAAGACGTAGCCAAGTTGGGTGTCTTCTGCCACTTCCGACGTTGCTGTTTAGGCGACCAGTCAGTCGCTGGATTGCGGAGACGCTCCAGGCGGGAGAACGAAGGTTCCCAGTCAGGTACATCAATGTGGGGCAGGCCCAAACCGGACAGGAAAGGCTTGGCGAATCGTGAAGGAATCCTTTCCCTTACGGGCAATCAAGGCGAACGGGAAACCCCACTGATAGGGGATAGCCGGCTCTCTCAGAGCCGAAGTGATCGGTTTCAGTATCCGCCGGGTATTTAACGTGGTGGGAGATAAGTCGGGGAAGACAAGAATAGAGTAGTCATCCCATTTGATTGAGTCCTGAGCCCGACAGCCCCGCAAGATCACTTCTTTAAGTAGGAAGTGATGCAAACGGCATATGATATCCCGTGGTGGCTGGGAATCAGTACCTTTGGCTCGTAGGGCGCGGTGAGCTCTGTCAAATTTAATAGGAGTTTCTGCCGGACGGTGCAAGATGGAATTGAATATACCTTGTAACGTGGCAGAGATGTCCGAAGGTGGGACCGACTCTGGGACCCCTCACACACGGAGGTTATTGCGGCGACCTCTGTTATCAATATCCTCCAACTTCCTGGAGAGAGAGATGATCGTGTCATGTTGGTCGGAGAGCTGGGAGGCAAGTTTATCCACTGCAGCACAGACGGTCAAATTGTCACCCTCCAGGGCGTCCACACAGTCCCCTATCTGTCTCACATCCGCTTTGATTTCGGAAAGATCACCGCGTATACTCCTAGTTGCCGCATCTATAATTTCGATAATTTCAGTTTTAGTGGGCAGTCTCTTCAAAGTCTCTTTCCATTCCAGGCGAGCAGATAAAAAGGGATCTCCTGAAGGGCCCGCATAAGTATCTTCGGAGAGCACGCTGGCAGGACTGGCAGGAGGAGATGCGGCCTTCTTCGAAACAGAGTCCCTGGAGTCTTGATCGAACGCACCATGGAAGTACGAGCGAACCGAGGTAAGATTTGATTTTTCTCTGCTCTCCTGGGCTTTTGGCGTGGCAGCAGCTTTGTTAGATTTCCCCATGCTGATGTGCATCCAAAAAAAAGCTTAGCAAACGAGGAGGCTCGACGGAGCTATAGACTCAAGCGTCCATCTTGTCCAGCTGTCGGCCACGCCCCCCCTAAATCCAATATTATTAAAACACTTTATATAGAAAAGTTTGTCCATATTCAACACTCATATTTAAGTGTCCATAACAATGTCCATATTGCACAAAGATCTTCTGGGTACCGAGATCCGTTACATTATGCATCCAAATTTGTGGGAACAGTGTGGGAAAGGCCCTTTTCTATGCCTCAGTGCACAAAGCAAGGTCCATAATGACATGATTAAATGAACTTGACCGGCCCACACACAGCCGTGACCTCCACTTCAGTGAAGCCAGGCCTTTTCTTCCAACATCAGTACCTGACCTCACAAATGCTCTCCTGGATGAATGGGCAAAAATTCCCACAGAGACATTCTTAAATCTTGTGGAATGCCTTCCCAGAATAGTGGACGCTGTTATAGCTGCAAAGGGGGAACCAACTATATATTAATGTCTAAGTATTTAGATTGCAATGTCATAAAAGTGCCTGCTGGTGTAATGGTCGGGTGTCCCAATACTTTTGTCCATATACAGTAGTGTATAAGTATGTCTATGTGTGTAAGTATGTGTGTTTGTATACTGTGTGTGTTGCAGTTTCCTTTCCAGTTCATTCCAAAGGTGTTTGATGGGGTTCAGGTCAGGGCTCTGTGTGGCCAGTCCACACCAAACTCATCCAGCCATGTCTTTATGGACCTTGTTTTGTGTGCTTGGACAGAGCCATGCTGGAATAGAAAGGGGCCTTCCCCAAACTGTTCCCACAAAGTTTAAAGCATAGCATTGTCCAAAATGTATTGGTATGTCCCCTTCAGGATGCCATAAAACAAAGAAATAAAGATGCGTAAAGAGTTTTATTTAATTAACATTCTGTAGTCTGGAAAAAAAACTTAACATGTTATTTTTTAAAGAACAAATAAATAGCTAAATATTTTCTTACTGTAGAAAATTTTAATTTGCAAATATGAACACACACACTATGAGTATGGTAGGCACAATATCAGACATTACATTGTACTGCAGCAAATCCTCCGGTTGCGACGCACACTAAAAAATTCAGATTGCTGATCGATTGGTTACATACAAAGATTGACAGTGTAGGGAGTGCAGATCGTTTAGTCATCTCTACAAATGGGATAGTGTGGCAAAGAATCTTATATTAGTGTACAGGAGGTATAACTTCACACTGTTTTTTGGGTAGCATTGTGGGGATGGGCAGTTGGAGGGACCATTAAAGATTTTTTTTAAAGAAAAAATAAAAGTGTCATCGATAGGGACATGGAGTGCTTATCCAAAGCAATAGGATGTAAAGAAAAATATTTTGTTAAAACGAAGTTCTCAGTTATTTTAATCCGTTCCACATAGATGTATGAGTAAAGTGCTGGTTTCATCAAGACATTTGAGGTTTACTTGACGTTTGCTGGTCTTCATCTCACAACAGCTACACTTGTAATTGGAAGAAGTTGAAAACAGAACCAAGGTATTCTAAGTCGCTTCTAAAATAATCATATATGTTGACATTACCCACATTGCTACATTTTTCCTATAACAGAGCACCTGCCACAACTTACATTGATGTGGTCTTGCAGCCTCCCTAACAGTAAGACAGTTCCACAGTCTGGTCTGACTCACAGGTGCCGGTTCTGATACAAGTGGACTGTTTATGGACCTGGCATCCTGACACAATAGCTGGAAGAAAAAGAAGGAAATAGAGGCATTGTTGGAGGTTTATGGATCACAGTGACGTACGCTCATCCATTTCATTCAGTCAGAGTATGTATGAATGCATCTGGAACACTATTGATTGCAGCACTGTCTTACACCCATGGTGAATAATAATTTTCCATGGGACTCCCACTTTAAGTATTTTAACATAAATTGTTATAAATCAATACATACCTCTATGCAGTTTGCTGGAAGGCTGGACATATTTTTGGCTCTGTGATCACACCATAAGTATCTGTACAGGTGTAGGAGGTGCACTTCTCATTTGGTGGAGTGTATTTTTCCCCAGGCTAAAATATAGAAAACAATTTAAAACCATGCTGGGTTTCTTTTGCAAATGATGCAAATATGACAATACCTCAAGAAACGTGGATACATGTTGCTTTGACAGTTACTTCGAAGGAGCAGTTCAGCTAGATTAAGAAGTTAGCTTTGTGATTGTAACGATTGGATGAGGAGGACCCCGGATGGCAGAGTGAGCCAGGCAAACAGGAACCAGGAGTAGCCAGGAGAGAATCAGGTCTGGAAGAGTAGTCAAACAAGCCGAGTCAATACCAACGATCAGAGAACAGGAGCAAATCAGAAAACAGGAGCGAAGTCAGCAAGCCGGGTCAAACGAAGAAATAGTCACAGTAACTCGCACAGGAAAACAGCAGAATACACCAACCAAGGGTGACCCAGAAGAAGAAGTCCAGGTTTAAATAGGGAAAGGTGGAGGTGTGTCCTGCACTAAGAGGTCACCCGAGGTTATAATAACACATTATAGATGTAACGTGTAATATGTTTTGACCACACTGTGCTACCTGTTTGCCGCGTGGTCGGCCACGCGGTGAAGACGCTGCCCGGGAAGCCGTCTGAGGAGGAAGCGTCGCGGGACCAGCCACAGAGCGGGACTGGAGAGGCAGGTAAGTCCTTACAGTGATTAATTATATGTGAACTAGAGATCCCTCCTAACATTTAAAAGTGTTAAGAAAGGGATACGGTCGATAAAGGGGAATGCTTGTGGGGGTCAGGGATTTACTGGAAACTTTTTTTGTGTGACTTTGTAGCTAATTATGTAACTGACCAGGAGATTTAAAAAATCATTTCTGTTCTTTACACAACTTCATTTTTGATCAGCTTTTTTAGCTGGAGATCAATGTAATAACTAGGCTTGGGCACCAGGGGCCTCTTAGTGTTAGTCTTAGTGTTAGTGCGAGCACCCTACTGAAACGACCAATACAGTCGCACACACGTATCTTCATGGTGCTGTCCGACGTGTGCACACTATACATTGCCCTAAACTGAGGGCCAAGTTCCTCCGAGCAGTTGTCTTGTCTGAGATCTAGACAAAACGCTCCGAGGAACTTGGCCTTATTTATCATACATAGTCACACATCCATAGATGTTTAATTAAAGAATAGGGATTATTTTACATTTTTAAATCGATTTTAAACCACTTTTAAATACATGCCTAACATTTGCTACCTATTTACAATGGCATACTTTCCAACAACCCAACTTTTACGGGACAGGACTGGAAAAAAGCAGGACTGTCCCTGAAAAAGCTGGGTCTGTTGGCAGGTATGCGGATGGAAAAATGTGGGACAGGAACTAAAAAAATAGGTTAGGGTTAATGTATGGTTATGTTTAAGAGTAGTAGTAGTGCACTGGTTTGGTTAAAGATGAATTATGTCTAAATAAATATTTAATTTTAAAGGGTGTTTAATTAGGGGTTTAATTAATTTTAAAATTATATTTATTTAATGTTTATAGTGCTACCTACCTAGCTATACCTACCTACCTGCATTTGCATACCTAGTTTAGCTAAATTTGATGGGATAGGACTGGAAAAAAGCAGGACTGTCCCTGAGAACATTGGGTCTGTTGGCAGGTATGCGGATGGAAAAATGTTATAGGGTGAAGTGTAAGTTATAGCATTAATGCTAGTGAGTGTAGAAGTGAAGGCAGGGCAAATAACAGGAGGAAAGGTCCTTGTGATTTGTACGTGTGTGTGTTATGTGCTATGTCACTGTTATATGTGTTATGTGTTATGTTTGGTAGGTTGTGTATCAGACAGAAAAAAAATGAAATGGAAATGGCGAATGAGTGTGCAATTGGCGACCCACTCACCTGTTTCACCCCAGGGCAAAGCATCCATACACTGTCAGTCCTAGACTAGGCCCTAGCGTAAGCTGGCTACTCTGGCGGAGGTAGCAGGCGTTGCCACACCGCAAACAGAGGCAGCCAGGGGGGAGAAACTGCCCTTACCATTAGGGACATTTTGGGCATGACTCTAGCCAGGAAGCGAACTGGCAGAGAAGAGACGCTGGCACCACCACCAGCATTGAAAAATGGAAAAGGTGAATGTGTGGGCAATTGGCGACCCACTCACCTGTTTCACCCCAGGGCAAAGCATCCAAACACTGTCAGTCCTTGACGTTTGGGAGCGGACTTCCAGAGCTTAGACACTAGGCCCTAGCGTTAATTGGCTACACTGGCGGAGGTAGCAGACGTTGCCACACCGCAAACAAGTGCAACCAGGGGGAGAAACTACCCTTACCATTAGGGAAAATTAACTTTCCAAGCTAAGAGCTGGGTAACCCAACATGGGCAGATTAAATTTAAGAATCTGCTCCATCAGATGAGGTGCCATGCGTGAGCGCTGTGGACTCAGTATGTTTCCAGTCATAGAAAACACGCGCTCACTTTGAACAGTGGTTGGCGGACATGATAGTAGCTGCTGCGCAACCCATGAGAGTGCAGGCCACACACTCTTCTTTTCATCCCAGTAGCTAAGAGGATAAACATTAGGCGCAGAAGGAACTTCACAGAGGTAAAGTTTGACCATTTCAGCAGCACTACTCTCCTTTCTGCTGCTAGCTCTGTCAGATGGTCCAACTATACTCCCAAGTGCCTCTTCCCAAAACGCAGCTGCTCCACTCAGCTGTATTGTGCTGCTTGTGGCACTGCTGCTGCTGCTAGGAGTAGCAGACAATATCATCTCTTCTCCTGCACCTCTCCCTCCTCGGACAGCATTTCCATTTTACGCTGCCAGTCACGCACCTTCTGAACCAATTGCTCCCGGTAGCTACCTTTCCCTTAATCCTTGGATCCTTTTAGCAGATCCTTCAGCTTCCTGACTATGGCTGCTACGTCAGGATGTAGAGTGCCACCTTGAACAGCCTCACGGTTTTCAAGGAACACATCCATCTTTCTGCCTAGATGGGAGAACACTGGGATTACCTGGGCCAGACTGGCAGTGTTTGATCTTACATTTTCTGTGGCATCCCTGAATGGTTTAAGGACTGCCACTAGCTGGGCGATCACTGTCCAATCCTCCCTATTCAATGGAGATGTAATCCCAATATTATGCTCTGAGGCAAGATTATGGATTGCCCTCTGCTGCTCCAAAATCCTCTCCAGCATCTCTCTTGCTCTTCCCTCAAAAGTTGGCTAGCTTTAACACTATGATGAAAGTGCCCAGGGATCTTTCTGCAGCGTGACAGAACTACTGCTGCTACATTAGTTGCTTCTGACATTGCTGCCTTGACTACAAGATGAATGATGTGGGCTGCTCAGCGCACACCAACAATATGACCATCTCGCAGCGCTTTCACCATATTGGCATCTCCGCCATTTACCACAAAACCCATCATCAACATTGGTGCCCGCCTCTGCTCCCACCCAAAGGCTAAACATTTTCCTCATTGCATGCAGAATATTTTCGGAATATTTTGCGGCTGTCAGAGATCCCCGCACCGGGGCGGCCAGGGAACTCCGACAGCTGGGGAAGGTCTGCACGCTGCTAACCGCACCTCCTCCCGGCTGCACCCGTAAGTTTGGAGGAGGGAGGGGGAGGGAGCGCCAAAGGGGCGGCATAAGGCATTTCAGGAGGCAGAGTGCTCTATGAAATGCCTTTTAATTCCCTCAATGCCACTCTGCCCCCAGAAATGCCTTTTAACCCTCTATACGCCACTCTGCCTCCTGAAATGCCTTATACCTCCCTATATGCCACTCTGCCTCCTAAATGCCAGAGTTAAGATAAGGCAATTCTGGAGGCAGAGTGGCACATAGGTGGTCAAAAGGCATATCATAGGGCACAGTGGCATATAGAGGGTTAAAAGGCATATCATGGGGCACAGTGGCATATAAGGAGAATAAGGCATTTCTGGGGCAGAGTGGCAAGCCTGGGGGCAGATGTGCATAACTGGGGGGGGGCAGGTTGAAAAAAAGGAAATAAAGACAAAATATTTTTCTCAATCATAGCTTTTATTAAAAAAAAAAATTTTCATAATCCTAATACCTTGTGTCTCCATAACTTAATCTCTTCCTGTTGCCCTTCTGCCAATGTCTGATCATGTGACCAGACCAGATCACATGATTGCATGATGACATCACACCAAAAAGATTAGGTATTCCCAGGCGGTCTCCCATCCCAGTACTAACCAGGCCCAACCCTGCTTAGCTTCTTGAGATCAGACGAGATCAGGCGCATTCAGGACGGCATTGCCTAAAAACATATGTTATCAAATCTCCCAAAAAGAGGAAGAAGGTGTATCGGTAGAATGGTCATCAGGACGACCAAGTACATATAATGTAGAAACAAGCATTTAATAACATTAACCCCTTCAATCCCCTATAGACGTACCAGGACGTCCAAAAAACGCCTATTAAGAAACCCCTATTAACTGGCATGTTCAGGAGGTCCCTAAGAGGACCACTAACCATTTTTGTGTAAAAAATATATAAAAAATAATTAAAAAAATAAAAATAAAATAATATAAAAAAATATATAAAAAGATAATAAAAAAAATAATTAAAAAACCTTACATCCCATTGCCCTAGCATAACATCTAGCCAGTATAACCCTCCTGCCCCCCTTCACAACCCTCAAACCCGTTAAGCCATAGGCATAAAAATTATACAAAAAAATGTACACCTTATAGTATGCTCCCTGGTGCTGGGAAAGTATTTAAAATCTATATAAATTAGGTATTTCTGAAATCAGGACACCTGAATTGATAAATATGGAGGGGATTTTCCATCACTTTACCTAATTTTGTGAGGATTCAGAGGGAAAATGTAAAAAAAATCAGTTTTTTTTCTAATTTTCTCTCGTTTTTACTAAATTTCTCATTCTAAATTTTCAGCTAATCATCCAACTATGGTATCAAAAGAAAGCTCTATATCTCCTTGAAAAACAATATATAGTTTACATGGGTACACTATTGACAGGAAAAGAGAATAATCTCTGAACCGACATAGCGCAAAAATGGGATTGAAGGGGTTAAAGAGTCACAGCAATAAAGTAAAATGGGGAGAAAAAAAGAAAAAGAAATACTACAAGCAAATATGCCATTAAAGTATTAAGCACATTCCATACTGCCCTATACCCAAATTAGTCCATATTCTGAACAAAGTGCAAATTTAAGTGTATTAAAAAGTGAAAAAGTGCAGTTTATCAAAAAATTCAATTAATAAAGGAGTATAATATTTTCTACAATTTTTTTTTGAAAATAATGATATTAAATAACATATATATTAAAGTGTAAAAATCATGTCAAATAGACAGATATAAATAGCAAGACGTGTCCTCTTATACCGCTTAATATCCCTATATTATATCATACATATAAAGTGATAATGTGTACTATGTTACACATTTAAAGTGACAGTGTATTAAAGTGAACCAAATTTGGAAAGTGTATAAAATTAAGACTTATAAAATTGTTTCAATAAAAGTGTATAAGAAATCTTAATACTACATGGAAAAGTAGAACACATGCATATTATTGCTCGAAGATGAGAGTGTGTGAAGTTCTAAAAGTGAAGCAGCACCAATTTTTATCAAAGAATCTGTGAAAAACATAAAAAGGGTAAGTTAATTACTATCAAAAATATCAATAAAAATTCACTAAAAAATATAAAACTCATCAAATGAGAGATGCCACATCAAAATCAAAATGTAACTCTTTTAGACTAAGAGTATTCAGCTCTCTAATCCAAAATGCGAGTTTTTTTATATTGATCTCCCCTAATTTTCTGGAATCTGTTCAATAATCTGAAATTTCAGTTGTGCAGTGTTGTGGCGGGACTCAGAGAAATGAGCCGGGACTGGTAATTCAAATAACCCAGTCCTGATGGTAGATTTATGCTTTGAAAATCTCTCTCTCATTCTCTGAGTAGTCTGCCCAACATACAAAAGACCACAAGGACATTTCAGGAGATATACCACATAAGAAGAGTTACATGTCACATACTGATTAACAGTGTATTTTCTTCCTCCATGTGGATGATGCACAACAGAGCCCTGTATCATCGAGTGACAAGCACTACAGTTAAAACAGGGAAAATTCCCAACCTTAGATGTCAAAGTAGAAGGTTCCACAGATAGCTGAGTGTGTACCAATTTATCCTTTAGTGAAGGGCATCTCTTAAACACCATAAGTGGTTTTAGGCCAAACTTGGGAACATCTGGATAACTGTAGGGGTAGGTAGTGTTTTGGGTTTTTTTTGGCAGAAGAGACTAAATAAAACAATTGAAAATGTCTGTGCACCATCAAACTTTTTTTTGTGGTGGCAAGGATTGTTTCAAAGGGTTGCAAGTTTATTTTTGCGCCTTGGAAAGAGGATGAAGGGTGAGGAGCAACTTGGAGTCCGTTCCTTCCATACAGTACTTTTATGATTTTTTAACCATTTCATTCTTTTGAGAAGGGAATGAGATAAGGGGGGTATTGTGGGGGAATTACATAGTTATATAGTTTAGGCTGAAAAAAGACATACACTGATCAGCTATAACATTATGACCACCTGCCTAATATTATGTAGGTCCCACTTTTGCCTCCAAAACAGCCCTGACCCTTCGAGGCATGGAGTCCACTAGAGCTCTGAAGGTGTGGTGCGGTATCTGCACCAAGATGTTAGCAGCAGATCCTTTAAATCCTGTAATTTGCGAGGTGGGGCCTTCATGGTGCCATGTGTTCTCCAGGTAAGCGGCGCACGTGCACCTGACCATCCACATGATGTAAAAGAAAATGTGATTCATCAGACCAGAACACCTTCTTTCATCGCTCTGTGATCCAGTTTATATGGTCACGTGCCCATTGTAGGAGCTTTCAACAGTGGACAGGGGTCAGCATGGGCACCCTGACTGGTCTGCGACTACGCAGCCTCATACACAGCAAACTGTGATGGGCTCTGTGGTCTGACACCTTTCTATCAGAACTAGCATTACATTTTTCAGCTATCTGAGCTACAGTAGCTCGTCTGCTGGATTTGACCACATGGGTTAGCTTTGTTGAAAAAAATTAGTTCTTCCTCAACAACACTGTTTAATCAAGTGCATTTCAAAAGACATCATGTTGTGATTACTGCTCCTGAAATATTCGACAGGCTTTCTACATTGTGTGTTATCACCAAGTCTACCAATGACTCATTTCTGGGAGGCTCTTCCACTAACATCAAACATCTTGGCTCATATTACCAAAAATATCTTCCTCTTGTAGGAACTACAGGATCAATTTTTCCAACCTATTTCTGATTTTTCTAATTAAAATTAAAAGTTTTTTTTTCTATTTGCATTAACAGTTGTGATTCTTTAATATCCGCCGTGTTTGGTGGTTTGTAACAAATACCCACTAACATTTTCCGGGCAGTTCTACCCCCACTTACTATTTCAACTCACAAGGGTTACATATGTTTATTACTGTCATTGCATATATCTTCCCACAGATGACTGCTACACCTCTTTTATAGTGAATGACAGTGTGAGAGAACGTGAATATGAGTGTAAGAGAGCGTGGGTGAGAGTGTGAGAAAAGGAACCAGTGAAATTAAAATGAAAATTCAGAACTCTTTGCTTTGTCTTTGTTTGTTTCATTGGGAGCTTTCTACATTTTTAGAGATTCGTAAGAATTCACAAAATTGGCAATTTTTTGTAAAAAAAAACCTGCTGTTCCAAATGCACAAGTCTAGTTTATGGGCCTCTCCATTTTATCTGTACTAACCATGCCAGATCCACCCACCTGGTTATTAACTTAATGACCTTCCCTTTCTATACCGTCTAGCTTAGTATTTATTGACCCTTCCCCAAGACTGTCCATGGATGGAATACTCAGTACATCCTAATCCTAGCAGGCATAGCCAGCATCTGTCCTTGTACCTTCAACAGCCTCTTCTGATTAACCTTATTTATGATCCTGAGAAGTCAATATCTGCCTTTTTTTGTAAATCAATTGCAGAATCTAATTTGATCCTACCCAGGGGGGCATAAATGGTATTTCCCTCCTTTTTGGGTGTGAGATGTGAATTGATAAATATGTGATTTCCCGTTAATCTTATTTGTTGAGGAATTATACTTCTTTACGGTGTTGACATTGAAATCTCATGACCATGAGGTTTTCAGTTGAAATTTACATGTTGAGTCACTTTGCGATTGGATGATGATGAAAACAGCCTTAGCTTCATGCAGACCACTCCATTGTAATGTTGCCTGGTGCGAGTGTAAGTAGAACTTTACTATTTGAATGCCTGATCACATGATTGGTGTCAATGCTCACACTCACCAGACTCACCAGATCTCTGATCATTAACCACACCCTACACAAACACAGGTAATACAGAGCCCTGCATCTTGCTCACAGTGTGATCAGTACAGAGGAAGAAAAAAGTTGAAAACATAAAAAGTATAACTCCCATGAATATCGGTGTGTAGCTTTACTAAAGTTGCAAGACATAGATCCAGCCAGGTTACTTAATCTATTAAAAACAAGAACCTTCATTTATTAGTTCTGATACATTTAGAAGCAGTCTTAATCTTTGTTCTCCCATATCTCCTTCATACTTGCACAAAACAAAAACGAAAAAAGAAGAAACACACGTTTTCAAGTTAAAAGATTTTTATTGAAATCACATTCTATGCTCTGGAAATAAAAAACACAACCCTCTATACCCCAATGCCAGAAAGAAAAAAATGTCAGATAGCATTGCGATTTTTCAAAGAACAAATGAATAGCTGAATTTTCCTCAACTGTACAATACTATTCATTTGGAAGTATAATCAAACAGGGATTAAAAAATAAACAGTTCTCGATTGCCATCCACTAAAAATAATTTCATCATGTAAACATAATTATGGTTTGACAGCAGATGAACAGTGGCCTCCTCATTCAGAAATGTGGACTACAAATGTAAGAAACATTACAACTGTACAGATTTCAGCACAATGATAGTCCAGCTAATAACAAGAACGGCAGTGTCGGAAAGTGCAAATCCGTTTTTCAAATATTCCCTAAATCATATACTAATGTACAAGAGGTGTGACATTATTCAATGTTACATATAGGTGGGAGGTAGCCCAACTTTGTCTAGCATTGTGGATGGACAATGGGAGGGATGATTGAAGAGTCCTTTTAAGGAAAGTGTAAAGAAGTGCCTTCAATAGGCTGGGGACACGGAGTGCTTATCCAGAGCAATAGAAAGTTTGGAAAAATATTTTGCCAAAATCAAGTTCTCATTTATTTTAATCCATTGGAAGTTTTGGGATCCTTGTCACATTCTGTGCTGGTGCAACCACACTCTTCCACATAGATGTATGAGTAGAGTGAACTGGTTCCATCGAGACATTTAAGGCTTACTTCCCGTTTGCTGGTCTTCATCTCTTGACAACAGCTACACTTGTGTTCCATGGTATTTGCCTCCGCAGAGTACCTGTAAAAAATTGGTAATGGAAGAAGATGAAAACAGAACCAAGCAATCCTAACTCAGTTCTAAATGTAATCTATACATCAATGGGAACATCACAAGAAAACACATTGCTACATTCTCCCTATAGCAGAGCACCTGCCACAACTTACATTGATGTGGTCTTGCAGCCTCCTTCACAGTAAGACAGTTCCAAGGTCTGGTCTGACTCACAGGTGCCAGTTCTGATACGAGTGGACTGTTTATGGACCTGGCATGACGACACAATAGCTGGAAGAAAAAAAAAAGAAAGGAGAGGGATTATTGGGGGTTCATGGATCACAGTGACATAAACTCATCCATTAAATTCTGAGTCAGTATACATTTGAATGCATCTGAATCCATATTGCAAAAAAACAAACAAACAAACCTGGAATATTCATTTAAAAAGTAAACCATACCTGATATGTTTTTTAAAAAAATAATAATTTCAGGGGTACCTAGTAATGGGTATAATTTCATTATGTGTAATGATCCAAAATAAATTTGTTCAGATAAATAAAAATACAAAATACAACCGGTATATGATTCCCCTATTCTAGCCCTGTTCAATCATATTTAACAGGCTCCTACTATTTAATTAACTCCTTTGTAATACTACTCCCATGGACATTCAATAGCAATTGTGAGTGTGATAACTGATCAAAATCTTCTTACGTTCACAAGTCTTGCAGCAGCCATTCTCTGACATTTTGATGGTACCCTGTATCAACATAAGCAAAACTGAGTGAGCAATGGTGGAATACTTTAAACTATCTTGACATTCAAATAGCAAAAAGTCATTAGAATTTTAACTTTATACTGTGCACAATATATACATACAGTATATAAAGACAACTTTTTGTTGCTATTATTACTTAACAATATTACAGTACATAGTACAATAAAATACTATTAAATTAACATTTACCAATACAAAACATTTACATTGCTTTCATTATTCTTATTATTCTACATACTAAACATTTACATGTATATTTATTACATGTACTGTAAATGCTTTCATGTAAAAATCTTTGTATTTTTCATTGGATAAGTTAAGAAATATTTAAATAAACAAATGTTATAAATGTAGCTGTCATTTAGCACATACCTCTAAGCAATCTGCCAGGTTAAAGGCTGGGCATGTTTCTTTCTCTGTTATCAGATCGTAAGCATCAGTGCAGATGTAGGAGGTGCATTTCTCATCTGGTGGTATGTATTTTTCACCAGGCTAAAATGTAGAAAAATAATATCAAGAAACTCTATGAGTTTAATTTAGAAATGTAGTACACATGGCTGCAGTTGTTCGGCAGTTTATATATTTTTATTTAGAAGATTTGTAATTTCTCAATAGATCCATTTCTTTTTACCTCACTCTTTATGTCAAATACAGCAATAAAGTGGGAAAACCATATACGGAAAGTATAATTAAAGTTGAATATTTAAAACATTTTAGTGTAGAGAATTTGGCTAAATACCTGTAAAACTTTGGTGGAATTATCCTTCATCTTCATTGTACATGCCACCGGATCACATGATCCACAACATTCACTTTCAGCTTGTTTGTATGTATATCCCTGTAACACAAAAGAAGATGATTAACTTTTTTTTTTAGCCAGTTTACAAGCTACATGTACTAGAGTCTCATTTCAGAAGCCACCATCTAACATTTTCTACAATATTTCCAAAGTATAATTTTGTTTTCAAAGTTCTGTAATACAAAATAATATTGCGCTCAGTTCCTACTATTTTCCTACATTATTTCTGTAATATTATATATTATAATACTTAACATATTTAAGTATAATATAATTGTCCAAATTAGTTAAAATTGGTATTGTAGAGTGAATTGAAGAAATAAGGCTGTCCAATGACAGAGTGGTCTCCCTTCTGTCAGCAGCCATTATCCCTATAGCCAGTACCTTATAGTATACTACAGTATACAATGTAATGCTAATTATTACACAAATTTGAACATCCCCTTCCGGTCTTGTTCATTTTAAAACCACAGAAAGCATTGGACATTGTAGTAGAGACCCTGCTTCCAGATCAATGTGTGATCAGCAGTCAGCTTGATCAGAGCAAGGAAAGGTGATCCCAAGCGTATCTCTAGTTATCTTGAAGCACTCTTTGACAAAGTAAAAGGAGCATTGCAAAAATATTTAAAACTATTAAAAAATAGCATATACCTCTGAGCAGTCTGCTGGGCTAATGACAAGGCATTTTTCTTTCTCTGTTACCACACTATAAGTCTCAGTGCAGATGTAGGAGGTGCACTTCTCGTCTGCTGGGATGTATTTTTCACCAGGCTAAAATGTAAATTATCCACAATTAAAATCATTCTGTAAAATACTATATATCACTGAGGTTGGAAAATGAAGGCAAGTTCTGTTTCTTCAGCTGTAGATCCACATCCATGACCCTCAGCCATATGGTTTGGAACCATCCTAGAAATGCATTCAACCTCTGTGCTACTAGTGATAGTAGGTCATTGAAAACATGTGTGCAAATTGATACCTTAATTTACATACAATGGTAAAAGATCTGATCATGAAAATGTTCTTCTTAAAACCATCGTGTAAGGTTCCCAATGATTGTGCTCAAACCACAGTTTTAGAAGCATGGCAAAAAAATATCCAGTTGGATATTGGACCCAGTGGATGTACCATAACAATAAGCTAAATAAAAAAGGAAAGTGAAAAACAATAAAATACATAGTTATATAAAAATATTTTTTAAATGAAAACTGGTGGTGTGAAGGTGCAGACTAAATACCTGTAAAACTTTAATGGAGTCATCCTTCATCTTCATTGTACATGCCACAGGCTCACATGATCCACAGCAGTCACCTTCAGCTTTTGTATACTTATATCCCTGTAATAGAAAACATAATTTTTTGACATTAGTTTAGTTAAAAGCTATTTTAATATACACATTTTAAATATTAATTTAAAATGTTAATGTAATTTAGCAAATACCTCTGAGCAGTCTGCTGCGGTAATGACAAGGCATCTTTCTATCTCTGTGACCAAATTATAAGTCTCTGTGCAGATGTAGGATGTGCACTTCTCGTCTGCTGGGGTGTATTTTTCACCAGGCTAAAAGGTAAAATAACAATATGAAAATCATAAAGGAAACCAGGTTTCATCTCATCAGTTTTAATAACGTCCATGACCTCTGGCTTATTTGAAACTAAATCATAGTGCAGTTCAACTAGAGCTTAAAGAAACTGAGATTGGGCATTCCAGAGTTTGTCCCGATTGATTCATCTTTCTTCTTCTTCTTTGGTTCTCAAATTTGGTTACAAACAACCTAATCAATGCTCTGAAGCTTATAAAGGAGTGCCATGTTCTGTGCTATTCATTGTTGCAGTAAATATATACATGGCTACAGAGTAATACCTATGTTTGCATAGGGCTAAGGTTTTCATTATTAAATTATTCCCTCCTGGTCTTACTTTTCTATGTATAGATACTTTTCCCATAAGGACATATACTTTCTCCTTTACATTGTTATATGAAGTTTTCTAAAAGTTCTACTTAAAGTTCTTTGAATGTAAGTTGAAGGTTGTGTTTGCATGTCTGGGCTTTAGCGCCTGGCACATGTTAAAAGGTAAGATTTGTTATTTGTTACGGTTTATTTTGTTATGCTATATCACCTAAACCATCAAGGCAGGTGACCACTAAGTGCCCTCAGACCACATCTTGAGAACCACTGCAAAAATGACCGACTATATCAATATAAGGAAGATTTGTAAATGCATTATAGAGATCCAGTGGCTGTACCTTAAGAGATTAAAATAGAAAAGTGAAAAACTAATATTTTTGGAAGTGTGGAAGGGTAGTCTAAATACCTGTAATACTTTAATGGAGCTGTCCTTCATCTTCATTGTACATGCCACAGGCTCACATAATCCACAGCACTCACCCTCAGATTGTGTATACTTATATCCCTGTAACACGAAAGAGATCATTCACATTTTAGGCAGATTGTGAGTTCCCTCTTAGTATGATTACTTTATAGATTTTATCCACAAAAAATATATAATCTACAAATGTTTCATTTTGCATTTGTTTAGTTATATATTTCTTAGTATGGGAATGTATTAATGGCAAAATGTGGTTGTCATTTGGCACATACCTCCGAGCAGTCTGATGGGCTCATAACAAGGCACCTCTCTTTCTCTGTTACCACATTATAAGTCTCGGTGCAGATGTAGGATGTGCACTTCTCGTCTGCTGGGGTGTATTTTTCACCAGGCTAAAAGGTAAAATAACCACAATTAAAACCATGCTCACTTTATTTTAGAGATGCGATATATATTGCTGTGGATGTCAAAAGGAAACCAGATCTAACATCCATTGCCCTCAGCTAAAATAGTCTGCTAAGTGGTTGCACCTTATGAAATGTCAAATAAAACAGGAAAGTAAAAATAAAAAACAAACCTTACTTTTACATAATTAAAGTTGGATGTGGAAATATAGACTGAATACCTTTAATGCTTTGATGGAGTTGTCGTTCATCTTCATTGTACATGCCTCCTGCACACAGGATCCACAGCAGTCACTCTCAGATTTTGTATAGTTAAATCCCTGTAACACAAAAGAGAGGATTAATTTTTTAGCCATTTTGGAACCCCACATTCAAAGATTCATCGCACAAACCACCATCTCACATTCTCCATAACATTTCTGTGTATCGTCTTCTGTTCAAAACTTTGTAAAACATAAAAAGAAATTTGTCTCAATTGCTCAAATTCATTAATTGTATTATTAGAACCTATACAATTATTACTATATTAGTATTACTTTTATTATTATTATTATTATTATTATTAGCAGCAGTAGTAATGTTAGTATTATTAAATATTACAATATACCTTTTCAAAAGACAGTCCAGTACCAAAATTGTGTATTTATTTGCACGGACTCTGGTGCCATTTTACTGATAGTAAATTGAAGCATGCAGTTTTAGGTTATTGGAGGTAGAAAACAAGATTTGTGTGATGTTTCTACTGAACCCAAGAAACATTAGTATGTACATTCTTTGCACATGTTCAGTAGCACTCTCCATTAAATTAATGAAGCAGCAGCCAATCACATGTAGGCTAGCATAACATCAGTGTTCCGATAGCTTACATGTGACTGGCTGCTACAGAACACGAGTTCTACTGAGGATGTGTAAAGCATATTGAAGTATGCTTCCTGCTTTCAGTAAAGGCTGCTGGGGGAGGGGTTTAATGAGACAGAAAAACTTCCAGCAACTAAACAATGAACATTAGACTCCAATATGCATTGATATAAAAATAGTAGATAGTAACATGCCATCGTTATTGGTGTAATGAATGATAAATGTATCTGTCATTAAGCACATACCTCTGTGCAGTCTGCTGGGCTAATGACAAGACATTTCTCTTTCTCTGTTACCAGGTCATAAGTATCAGTGCAGATGTAGGAGGTGCACTTCTCGTCTACTGGGGTGTACTTCTCACCAGGCTAAAATTGAAAAGAACAATATCAAATCCATCTCTTTTACACTCATCTATCACCCTTTACAGCGGTTTGAGATGCAGTGCATACAACAATTTCCAAGAATATAAGCAAAACTTATAAATATATTCCGGAGATCCTCTCCAGAGTTTGCATACTGAGAGAGTTAAAATAAAACCATAATGTGAAAGAAACTACAATATACAAACTAAAAGCGGAATAATTTTGGAATAAAAAAAAATCAATGTTTTGTTAATTTTGTATATGCTGTCAATCAATTCTAATTAAAGTTCGATATGTTTGAGAAAAAAATGGGAATGTAGAAATGTACAGTAAATACCTTCAAAACTTTAATGGAGTTATCCTGCATCTTCATTGTACATGCCACTGGCACACATTTGCCACAGCAGTCGGCCTCGGATGTTGAATAGGTATATCCCTGTAACACAAAAAGAGATTTCTTTTTTTTGGCCAGCCTGCAAGCAGTGTCTTTTGAAATTGTTGCACAAGCCATCCTTTTACATTCTCTACATCTTATTGCCTTTTATTTAAAACTATTTAATAAATATCAATATTTTGCTCAGTTCCTTATCATTAGCTTCATTGATAACTGCTATATGTATATCACTATATTATTATAAGCAACACATGCAATTTTCTTATTAAATTAATAATTATTTACGCAATAAAATTTATATCTACAATTATTGTTTATATTTAGAAATATTTTTTTTAATTTTCTATGTCATTAAGCACATACCTCTGTGCAGTCTGCTGGGCTAATGACAAGACATTTCTCTTTCTCTGTTACCAGCTCATAGGTCTCGGTGCAGATGTAGGAGGTGCACTTCTCGTCAGCTGGGGTGTATTTTTCACCAGGCTAAAATGTAAAATATCCAAAATTAAAATCATTCGGTAAAATACTATATATTGCTGAGGTTTCAAAATGAAGGCAAGTTCTGTTTCTTCAACTGTAGATCCACATCCATGACTTTCAACGGAATGGTTTGATATGGATTCATCTTAGAAATGCATTCAACCTCTGTGCTACTAGTAGTAGTAGGCCAATTAAAAAACATGTGTGCAAATTGATACCTAAATTTACATACAATGGTAAAAGATCTGATCATGAAAATGAAAACCCACCATGTAAAGTGATCAATGATTGTGCTCAAACCACAATTTTAGAAGAATAGCCAAAACATGACAAATTGTATACAAGACTTGTCAACGGATAGAAGAAAACCATAGAACCTATTGTATGTACCATAAAAGAGAGCTAAATAAAAAGGGAAATGGGAAAACAACAAATACAGAATTACAGTAGAATACTTTTAAATAAAAACTGATGGTGTACAAATGCAGACTAAATACCTGTAAAACTTTAATGGAGTCATCCTTCATCTTCATTGTACATGCCACAGGCTCACATGATCCGCAGCAGTCACCCTCAGCTTTTGTATACTTATATCCCTATAACGACAAATAGGTGGCTCATTTTAAGACATTAGTTTATTATACAAATTTTAAATATTAATTTAAAATGTTAATGTAATTAAGCACATACCTCTGAGCAGTCTGCTGCGGTAATGACAAGGCATCTATCTATCTCTGTGACCACACTATAAGTCTCAGTACAGATGTAGGAGGTGCACTTCTCGTCTGCCGGGGTGTATTTTTCACCAGGCTAAAAGGTAAAATAATAATATGAAAATTATGCTGGCTTTATTTTAGAAATATTTTGCTGCAGTCGTCTAAAGGAAGCCATGTTTTATCGCTTCAGTAGTAATAACACCCATGACCTCTGGCTTTTTTAAACTTCTAAATCATAGTGCAGTTCAACTACATAAAAATTAGCGCAAGAAAATTGGATATTCCAGAGCTTGACCCGAATGATTCATCTTTTTCTTCTTCTTTGGTTCCCAAATTTGGTTATGAACAACATCAGCAATGCTCTGAAGCGTATGAAGGAGCGCCATGCTCTGTGCTATTCATTGTTGCAGTAAATATATACATGGATACAGAGTAATACCTGTGTATGGATCATTTTCCCATAGGCACATATACGTTCTCCTTTACATTGTTATATGAAGTTTGTAACGTTAAAAGGTGACATTGGCAGTTTTAGGGTATTATTTTGTTATGCTATATCACCTAAACCATCAAGGCAGGTGACCACTAAATGCCCTCAGAACACAGCTTGAGAACCACTGCAAAAATGACGACTATATCAATATAAGGAAGACTTGTAAATGCATTATAGAGATCCAGTGGCTGTACCTTAGGAGATTCAAATAGGAAAGTGAAAAACTAATATTAATGTTTTTGGAAGTGTGGAAGCGTAGTCTAAATACCTGTAATACTTTAATGGAGCTGTCCTTCATCTTCATTGTACATGCCACAGGCTCACATAATCCACAGCACTCACCCTCAGATTGTGTATACTTAGATCCCTGTAACACAAAAGAGATCATTCACATTTTTAGGCAGATTGTGAGCCCTGTCTTCCATAGTTTGATCGCACAAGCCACCCTCTCTCATTATCCACAACATTTCCTACTTTATCATCTTGGATTCAAAACCTTGTAATAAGTAATGATATTTTTGTTCAATTCCTAAAATCTTAGCACCTCTAGAATTGTTATTTTTAGATATTTGATTGAGTCTCTATCTATAAAAAAAACATTTCATCTACAAATAATCTCCATTATCTATTTCTGAGTATGGAAATGCTATGTATTTATGGCAAAAAATGATTGTCGTTTATCACATACCTCTGAGCAGTCTGATGGACTCACAACAAGGCACCTCTCTTTCTCTGTTACCAGGTCATAGGTCTCGGTGCAGATGTAGGATGTGCACTTCTCGTCTGCTGGGGTGTATTTTTCATCAGGCTATGAAGTAAATAAACCATAATTAAAACCATGTTCACTTTATTTTAGAAATGATATACATATAGCTGTGGATGTCCAAAGCAGGCCAGGTCTAACATCCATGACCATCAGCTAAAATAGTCTGCTAAGTGGTTGTACTTTATGAAATGTCAAATAAAATAGGAAGGTAAAAAATAAAAACAAACTACTTTATACACAATTAAAGTTGGATGTGGAAATATAGACTGAATACCTTTAACACTTTGATGGAGTTGTCGTTCATCTTCATTGTACATGCTTCCTGCACACAGGATCCACAGCAGTCACTCTCAGACTTTGTATAGTTAAATCCCTGTAACACAAAAGAGAAGATTCATTCTTAAGTAATCTTGGATGCCCTTTACGTTCAAAGATTTATCGCACAAACCACCATCTCACTATCTTCATTACATTTTCTTGTATCGCCTTCTATTCAAAACTTTGTAAAACATAAATATTTTGGCTCATCTGCTCATATTCATGAATTGTATTATTAGAACCTATACAATGACTGCTATAATATTATTAATAGTAATGTTACTATTATTAAATATTACAGTCCAATACCAAAATTGTGTATTTACTTGTATGGACTCTAGCGCCATTTCACTGCTTATCAAGTAAAGCATGCACTTTTTAGTTAATGGAGCTTAAAAACAAGATTTGTGTCAAATTTTTCTGCTCTCCTAGCTCTTTCTACTGAAACCAAGAAACATAGGTACCAAGAAGCATAAGTGCCCTTCACTAGATAAATATCATATAATTGTCTTTATTATCTAACCTTTTTATAAAAAATACAAAGATACTTCGTTCTAATGGATATCAAGCAACACAAGTTCATAAAAAAATTTGAAATATATCTGTGGCCTAATTATTGACACCTCTATGAATTTATATGAGAAAAAAAATCTATTTTAAGTACATATATATATAAATATATATATATTGTTATATTAGAGTAAGTCTATCTCTACAATAAATTTATTTATTAAAAATATATATTAAATGTCATTATCAATGGTCTAGTGTAGCACTATTTAGTATAGAAATGCTATAAATGAATGATAAATGTAGCTGTCATTAAGCACATACCTCTGTGCAGTCTGCTGGGCTGACGACAAGACATTTCTCTTTCTCTGTTACCAGGTCATAAGTATCAGTGCAGATGTAGGAGGTGCACTTCTGGTCTGCTGGGGTGTATTTCTCACCGGGCTAAAATTGAAAAGAACAATATCAAATCCATCTCTTTTACACTCATCTATCACCCTTTACAATGGTTTGAGAAGCAGTGCATAAAACAATGACCAATTCCAGGAATGTAAGCAAAATTTATAAATATACTCCAGAGATCCGGAGATTGTCTCTAGCGTTTGCATACTGAGAAAGAGTTTTGTTAATTGTGTATGCTGTAAATCAATTATAGTTAATTTAAGTTGAATATGGATGAGAAAAAAAATAGGAATGGAGAAATGTACAGCAAATACCTTCAAGACTTTAATGGAGTTATCCTGCATCTTCATTGTACATGCCACTGGCACACATTTGCCACAGCAGTCAGCCTCGGATGTTGAATAGGTATATCCCTGTAACACAAAAAGAGATGATTCATTATTTTTTCTACAATCCACTATGAATGCTGTTGTCAGATATATTGTTCTCTCCCATCGTTTTACCAACGCCCTCTTGTCTGCCTCTTTACTGGGTTCCTGTCTGCTTCAGAATTTATTTCAAAATCCTGACTCTCAATTTCAAAGCTCTTCACAGCGCTTCCCCTACTTACATCTCATCGCTCATCCCTAAATAGAGTCCTAACTGGTCTCTCCATTCATCTGATGATCTCTGTCTGCCTTGTGCTAGTTCTAATAGACGCTTGCAAGACTTCGCAAGGACCGGCCCTATCCACTGGAATGCCTTTCCCCTGGTCTGTCAGTCTTTCACCTTGCCTTCTTCAAGAAATCTCTCTTGATCCACTTCTTTAGGGATGCCTACAAACGTACAGGTTGACGCCCCTTCCTCCTATCTTCATTAGTCCACATCTACAATTACTGTTTTGCACATACCTCTGAGCATTCTGATGGGCTGGCAACAAGGCATTTTTCTCTCTCTGTTACCACATTATAAGTTTCGGTGCAGATGTAGGAGGTGCACTTCTCGTCTGCTGGGGTGTATTTTTCACCAGGCTAAAATGTCGATGAACAAAAATAAAACCATTGATTTCTTTTAGCATATATTGCTGCAGATGTCTAAAGAAGCCAGGTTTAATTTCTTCAGCACTAGTTTAACATCAATGAGCCTCACCAAGATATAGGTTCTTTTCAAAGTAACATGAAAGCAGTGGTTCAACTAGATATAATTTAGCTTACAAAAGTACATATTGCTGTTAATGTCAGATAGAGACCAAGCTTGATTTCTTCAACTTTAGTCCATCCAGCAACAGTTTAACATATTTAAAGATGAATAAATACCTGTAAAACTTTAATGGACTCATCCTTCATCTTCATTGTACATGCCACAGGCTCACATAATCCACAGCAGTCACCTTCAGCTTTTGTATACTTATATCCCTATAACACAAAAGAAGTGATTTACACTGTAAGCAATTTTAGATACCACAAGTCACCCTTCTCTATAACATTTTTCCAGACATCACCTTATATTCAAATGCGTCTAATAAATTGTATTAATTATATTGATTTTTAAAATCCATTACCTGCAATCAGCTATAGGGTTATCAATTGTTCTTATTATTATTATTCAAAAAATAATATTTGCTTAACAATCTTTAACACAACATAATTTGATTATTAAGTTACATTTGATATTACCTACACTAATTAATAAGTGTAATTAATTTACAATTTAGTGTAATAATTAGCTACACTAAATTAATAGCAAATGCAGCACATACCTCTGAACAGTCTGCTGCGCTCAGGACAAGGCATTTTTCTCTCTCTGTTATCACATCATAAGTATCAGTGCAGATGTAGGAGGTACACTTCTCTTCTGGCAGAGTGTATCTTTCACCAGGCTAAAAATAATAATAATAATAATAATAAAAAAAAAAACATAAAAAGAGACTGATTCTATGAATGTTAGCAAGGCTAAATTTTATGAATTTACCTTGAAAGTATGCACAACATATATAATTAACGTGAAATAGATTTGACAAAGTCAGAATGTGACAGAGTGGTCTGAATACCTGTAATACTTTAGTGGAGTTGTCCTTCATTGCCATTGTACATGCCTCTGCCACACAAGATCCACAGCAGTCGCTTTCAGCCTTTGTATACTTAGATCCCTGTAACACAAAAGAGATGATTCAGTTTTTCAACCAGGAAAGTTAACAACCCCTTTCTTTTAAGAACATCTTTAATAACATAGAATTATTAATGGTGAAGTCCCATGAATAAAATATGTTGCTCCTCAAGCATAAAATACAGTTCTGAATACAGTAATGTAGGATAGCACTGAGAAAAATGGCTTCATTTAATTCTAATCAATCAACTTCATCTGCAGACCTGGAGGCCGCCATTTTTGCCAGTCATGTGATATTTTGGGTGAGTTCCTCTGCTCAAACACCACACCGAGCTGATATTTTATGGCAGCATTACCATCCAAGGGATATACTTTATAAGCATTATCAACGTCTCTTTCTATTGACTTGGTAAGCAATATTTTATTATAGAAATTTCCTAAATGAATAAATAAAAAACAGTCGCTTAACACATACCTCGGAACAGTCTGTAGGGCTAACGACAAGACATTTTTCTTTCTCTGTTACCACATCATAAGTGTCAGTACAGATGTAGGAGACGCACTTTTCGTCTGGTGGGGTATATTTTTCGCCAGGCTAAAATGTAGAATTACAATGTGAAAATCTTGTTGTTTTTTTTTTTAGATATGTTATATAAGACTCCAGTTGATATAAGGAATCCAGATCTTCAGTTACAGTACAACATCCATGACCCCCAGGTAGACACGGACAAGAACCAATCAGAATTGTGCCAAGTTTCTTTAATATATACATATTGTACATTTCTTTAATACATAACACCCTAGCTATATGTTTAGCTAGATATTAACAGTTTTGATGTGTTGCATCAAGTGTGTGTTTTAACTAGAAGAAAGTTACATGAAGGTGGGTATTTGAGGCTGGAGAATGATGAGCAATCTTGCTTTTGCTTCAGTAATTCTCATTTTGACTAATGACAGCACTAGGAAGGCATTAAATGAATTCATATATTGGAATACCTACATTTGTGTGCAAGGCCTCAGAACAGTTCCCCTTTGCTCTCTTTTTTTTTACTATGCATGGAGACATTTTTTGTAAGGATTTATGCTTTCTTTTTTTACGCTCATGTAGAACCCTTAAAACCACCATTAGGCTGACCAACAACGAATACCTTCAAATCTTTAATTGAGTCATCCTTCATCTTCATTGTACATGCTTCCTGCACACATGTGCCACAGCACTCACCCTCAACATATTTATATGTATATCCCTGTAAAAAAGCAGATTATTATTTTAGTCATGTGGTGAGTCACCCCTTAACACTTTTCATAACAGTGCATAGGTATCTCTTTCTATTAAAATCATATAATACTTTTCTGAGTTCCTCATTACGTTCATTAAGAACGTGTGGGGTTATGACTATATTAATATTGTTCCCGCTAATCTTTTGGGACGTACCTGTTTGCATTCATCTGCGCTGGAGACAGTACATTCCTTCGTTATGCTCATGGTAACAAATTGCTCATCTGTTTTGTTGCATTGATAGTAGGAGCATTTGTCAACAGGAGAGTTCCAGGTCTCACCAGGCTGGGAAATAAAGCAAAATATAAAATTGTATGACATATGTCAAATTATTTTTCACTTTATCAATTGTGGAAATTATGGTGACATACAGTATGTTGAACACAATGTAGATTTAATGGCTAAGTACCTGGATAACAATTGTGGTTTCATCGTTCATTTTCATTGTACATGCCACTGGTTCACAAGTGCCACCACAACACTGGTCTTTCATCTCCTTGAACTGGAAGCCCTGTCAAAAATAAAAGAAAATAAATATGGTAATGGAAATACTTTTATCTAGGACAGGATTAAATATTATTAATAAGCTAACTTACCTCTGCACATTTAACTTGGTCACAGTTTAGTGGAGTGCACTGTACAGTGAGTGACGTGGCCTCACAGAAACATTCTTGGCAGTTGCTGGTCCATTTTTCTGAAGGCTGTACATGGAATGTCATAGTGTCAATATATATATTTAGCTACACTGGGTAATTTATACAAGAAAAGAGGAGAGTAGAGGGAGAGTGGTGAGGAAGGAGGAAGAGGGAGCTCACATTTCACTTTGATTTTAAAAGAGTAAAATGTCACTCACCTCTCTGGGCATTCCATCGGGTCCAACACAAGCTGGAAGACGTAAAAAAGAACATTACTTTAGTTATTGGAAATGTTATATAAGCTTTCTAGAACAGGTAGTTGGTAATTACAATGTGACCAGCCAACACGGCTCCAGATTACTCTACTTAACTAAACTCACGATTTGCAAATAGTAATGCTCCATAAAGTGAAGATTTGCAAAGGTTAATTTTCTAAGCCTATTGGGCAGGTAGATTTACCCATAATTATTATTTTTATTAGTTACTTGAAGACACTTGAAATGCCAATGGGCAAGGTGCATGATTTATTTTTCCATACTTACCACAGCTCTTAACACAGACATCACTGTAAGTGTTGAACAATGTTGTGTCTGAGGGACAGTAGCAGCCTTCTATGACTTTATTGCTGAGGCTTGGTACTTGCCTGTGATGGAAACGTCAGCCATTATAAATGACCCACATATATCTGCTTACTGCAGAGATCAGTACACTTTCACTAGTAGAAGGACATAAAATATTTTCATATTGGCTCTTTTAAAATAAAAGATGAAGTCACAAGATGGGGGACCTCACATATAACAGAATAGAAACGTTACAGTTGACATGTAAGCCAATCTAAAATGTACTATTCATCATGCAAGCAAGCAGATAATATGCAATACGTGTTTAGTTTCTTCAAGCCTTCCTAAACTGATGTCATTACCTGTTTTCGCAGGTATTTTGACACACTGGGCCGCATGGATTGTACACCTTTCCAGCTGGGCAGTCGTATGCTGCAGTGCAAAAACAAGGATAGATTCATTAGGGTGTAACAATAATACAGCGTGCTTCCTATTATCCTATTGTAAGGTGTCCTGAAAACAGAGTGTAACATTAACTTAAACCCACATAAATGTAAGTGTTTCCACCAAGCTACTTACGGCAATGGCCTCCAGACTTTCCTCTCCAATCCACACAGACATCAATAGAGGCACACAACGCCGCATAGACCTCTAAGCTGGAGCATTGTACTGAATAGTTGCTGATTCGACATGCATCAAAAACACAGCCCTCATAGTAAGGCTCTGGAGATATCTTCTCGTGGCAATCAGCAAATACCCTGTTAAAAGTATATAAATAAGTTGTTAACAGGGATTTTCAATGTATGCCCCATATCACAGGCAAACAACATAAAACCAATGAATTAGTGAGTTAATTGATCAGAGCATCAAATTTTGCAGTGAAATGAACACCATATAAAAATATAACAAATGCTACTATAAGTTTAAAGAAAACACATCGAAAAAAGTATTTAATGCACAGTTGAATATTACTTACTCGCTTAGGATCACATCACAGAGAGGTGCGGGTGGACATTCAGTTGGTGGTACAGGAGGTGTTGG
Organism: Spea hammondii; assembly: GCA_029215755.1. Lineage (NCBI taxonomy): Eukaryota > Metazoa > Chordata > Amphibia > Anura > Pelobatidae > Spea > Spea hammondii. The sequence continues at coordinate 11,076,092 of JARDYJ010000009.1, forward strand.
GGTTGCCTCAGGAGGTGGATTACAGTATGTGACATTAGCCCTCCATTGGGTAGCCATTTCTGAACAGTCTGCAACAACCTCTCCATCTGGCAATCGGCAATCCTCAGTGCTATTGTTGGAACAGGTTCCTATAGATTACATAAGAGAAAATGTACCATTACAAAGTGGATTTGAAAGAAAAAGAAGCTAAGGATTCAGGACTTGTATTACTTATTTAGGGCTGTTATTAAAATGCATAGATTAAAGGTAGAGAATATTTAGAGAGTTGCACTGTTTTTGACCATAAAAAGGACAAAAAGAACAAATAACCTTACATAACAGAAATACAATGTGTATCATAAAAATGCAATACTTATAATACGTACCACACTGTCCTTCTGTGTTGTAACCAAACATGCTGAATGGTAGTTTGATTACAAAGATCATGCCACTAAAGGAGATGTAGGCATTTATTTCTGGAATCTCAACCACCATGTTGATACCAGAACTGGACACAGTAATGCCATCGATGGTAAATCCTGGAGTTACCCAATGTTGGTTAAATCTAATCTGTTAAATCAAATACAGAAATTGTCAAATTCAGGCAATTTAGACGAAAATGACAAAAATATATTGTAGCATCATGTATTCCAAAGCAACATCTTAGTTGAGATTTTATATTCCACCAGTCACCAATGCTGAATCATCACTATGCAGTGTACAGCCTTAGGTCCTCAGCTTAGTTATTCATATGTCTTGTGGGGTCTGATGTCTACATGATTTTGTTAGCAATATTGAAGGGAAAGATGCTGATGTCCTAAAACTGCAGCTCTTGTCAGGTTGTTCTCAATACATTCTACCATTTTTAGAATGATAATTGCTAAGATGGACATACTCCCCAAGTCTTACCCTGTTTCTCATTCTTCCTTCAAACATTGTACGAGTCAGCAAAACTTCATGGGACTTGTAGTAAACTATTATAGACTGTGGACAGGACAAACCATCCTCAGCATCACAGAAAAAATTATCAATAAGGACACGGAAGTTATCAAATTTGGGTGTGATCTGTTGTACGAGGACATAGGTGCAGTTGTCTAGGAAAGTATAGTAGGTTCCATCAAATGTGACATAATGAGGATCACCCCATCCGGTGCAAACACCTATAATAGATCAAAATAGATCAGGGTAAGCAAGTGTAACGTGTTAATGCAGGTAAAGTACCATAATACACAACACATGTTTAAAATATTAAGATTAGGTATGTCATATATGCCTCTTGAAGAAGAAGCTGTTAGGGATATAAAATATCATTATGACTTTTTTCACTAAACTGTGTATTTTTTTTGCTTAGTATGAGCATTTTGATTATGGTGAAAAAATACAGGCCTTACAGACTATGTTTAAATGTCACATCATATATAGTCAAAAAGCTAAATCACATCTGTAAGTGGGATACTTACATTCACATTGATAGTGGTAACAGCAGCCGTCTGAATTGTATACTTTCACAGGGGGGAAACCATTTTCACAGGAGATTTTCTCCACTGGAGGACATGTCACAGGTTCAATGGTGACAACGTCATTTCCATGACATTTGGCCACTGTGCAGTTGCTGATTGACCATGTTTCATTGGTCTGTAACAGGCAAGAAAATTGAAAGGAAATTCACCAAAGTTAGAAATGTATTGAAGCACAATAATCAGATAAGTGTTTTTTTGTAGATGTCAATAGATAAGTAAATACCTTTATATGTAATCCATTAAAACTAAAACAGTTGCAACAAATGCAAAAAAAAAATGTTCTACATACTCCCTCTTTTACAAAGATAATCAGTGATGGTTCTCAGACCTTTCAGAGCAATTGCATACAATGTTAACTGTTTTTTGAATTTCACAGTGTTCTAGATTTTAGCAAGATCTGCACACATTATCAAGAAATGCAGAACATATCTAGTGAATGTACCTTGAGATTTATAGATGTGTTGTCATCCATCTTCACTGTACAAATTTCCTTGACACATTCGCCACAACATTTTCCAGGTATCACTTTGTATTCAAAACCCTATTAAAGAAATACAGTAGCAATATTTTCTTCTCAGCTGCTCAAATGCATTATTATTAGCATTATTTTCTGCTTACAAGTATTTTCATTTTCTGTAGGTTTAGTGAAGAACTATTTCGGTATAAAAATGTTATGGCATTTGGAACATACCTCTAAGCAATCTGCTGGGTTGATGACAGGGCAATTTTCTTTCTCTGTTACCACGTGGTAACTATCATTACAGGTGTATGAGACGCAGTTTTGGTCTAGTGGGGTATATTTTTCACCAGGCTAAAATGTAGAAACACAATATCAAAAACATGCCGGAAATGTTATATGCATATAAGAACAGATGTATAAATGTATTTTCCTCAATTGTATTCTAGCATCTGTTTGACTAGATAGATTTATGCTTAATAGAAACATCTTAGATATTCTAAAGCTGGAGAGTCATGACTTGTCTTTTTATTCTGCTTCTGTGCTTCTTAAATTTTTGTTACACACCACCTGCATTTGAAAAGAATAAGTGCCTTACTCTGTGCTATTTGTAGTTGTGTGTAACTACCCTGCTCTTACTCTTCTATCCATGCATACTTTCCTTATGAGGCCGTATTTCCTCCCTTTTACAATCAACTTCAAAACAACCTTGGAACGTTGAGGGTCATTCCTGATGGTTCTAAGCCCGTGGTTTGAGAACCACGGCAAAAACATGACTATTCCTAGTAGTTATACCTTGAGAGTTATGATTGTATTGTTATCCATCTTCATTGTACATCCTGATGGCACACATAATCCACAGCACTCACTTTCAAGCTTTTTAAACATATATCCCTGTAACACAAAAGAGATTATTCACGTTATTAAATAGTTTGCAAGCCCTCTCTTTAAAGGTTTCCTTGCAGTCTACACATTTCCCAGGTATCATCCTTTATTGAAATCCCTGTAATAAATACTTTCCTTGCATATATTATTGGCACTTATGGAATCATTGTATATAAATATTATAAAAAAGTAACATACAGCACTGCACTCCACGACAGAACAGACTCTGGTCACAGTAACTGGGACAAACTGGTCTTCAATTTTGTGGCATTCATAGTAGAGACATGGTTCATTAGATGGGGTCCATGTTTCTTCAGGCTGGAAAAATTCAAAAAAGAAAAGAATCAATATAAGCTGAATGTATGCATCGTGCACCATAACTTCAATTTGGAATATGAGAAATAGAAAGTGAAAATAACATTAGATTACATAAAATTAAATGTAAGTATTTTTGGAATATATAAACTATGAGTATGGAAATGTAGACTGAATACCTTTAATATTTTCGTGGAGTTGTCCTTCATCTTCATTGTACATGCCACTTGCTCACATGTGCCACAGCAGGTAAGTTCATCATTTTTATACCGATATCCCTGTAACAAAAGACATGATTCACTTATTCCAAGCCCAATTGTTCAATGTTTCATTGCACAAGACACCTTCTCACACTATCCATAAGTTATGTACTCAAAACTGTAAAGAATAATATTTTTGCTTAGTGGCTCAAAGTTATTACTATAAAGTATATATAGAATTATCATTATATTTTTATTGGTAATATAATAAACTGGTAGTAGAAGCAGTTGTAGTAATGAGATTAGTAGGGTCATTATTACATATTAATATTACAATGTATGTAATATTACATTATATTAAATGTAATATGACATAATATAAAGTCATTTATTCAATCGAACCTTTATACAGATGTCTTAAAATAAGTCTCTATTTTGTATAGAAATATAACTAATGTAGCTGTCATTTAGCACATACCTCGGAACAGTCTGTAGGGCTAACGACAATGCATTTTTCTCTCTCTGTTACCACATCATAAGTATCAGTGCAGATGTAGGAGACGCATTTCTCATCTGGTGGGGTGTATTTTTCGCCAGGCTAAAATGCAGAATTACAATGTCAAAATCTTGGGTTTCTTTTAGATATGTTATATAAGACTCCAGTTGTCGTAAGGAATCCAGATCTTCAGCTATAGTAACATCCATGACCCCCAGGTAGACACGGAATGTTTTGAAAACGACATTAAAGTAGTGGTTGAACTAGACAATAGATTGAATATTTGAGCGCAGGAGATTGATAATGAGTCATCTTTCTTCTGCTTCTATGGTTCAAATATGAATACTCAAATATTGGTTAGGAACAACTTGAGTGTCATGCTTTGTGGTGTGTGTAGTTTATCAGTAAATAAGTAACCGCACGCATACATTTGAAGCAATACTTGAATTTTCATACAATCATGGAAGGTGACCTACCACTTTTTGGCCAGAAGCCAAAAAAATAAATAAATACATGCATCCTTGATAAAGGAAAAATCTATAATCTACATAATTAGACAACAATATTTTTGTATAGTAAAAACGAAGGTTTTGTAAAACCCAACTGAATACCTTTAAGACTTTAATTGAGTCGTCCATCATCTTCATTGTGCATGCTTCCGGCACGCATGTTCCACAGCATTCACCCTCAGATTTAGCATACTTATATCCCTGCAACACAAAAAGATATGATCCACTTTTAGCCAGCTTGGAAGAGCCCTCATTGCATGTGTCCCTCCTGCATTCTCTACAACATTTCGCACTTATCACCTTGTATCCAATGTCCGTTAATAAATATGAAAATCTTTGCTTACCTGCATTAATGGTAGCTATGTGATGATCGCTGTACTATTTGCAGTAATTGAGCCTTAATCTACTACAAATGTTTTTATTATTGAAATACCGTGAAATGGTGGTATACGTAGCTGTCATTTAGTACATACCTCTGAGCAGTCTGCGGGACTAAGAACAACGCATTTTTCTATCTCTGTGACCACATTATACATTTCAGTGCAGATGTAGGAGGTGCACTTCTCATCTGCTGGGGTATATTTTTCACCAGGCTAAAATGTAGATGAACAAAAATAAAACCATTGATTTCTTTTAGCAAATATGGCTGCAGAGGTCTAAAGAAGCCAGGTTTAATTTCTTCAGCACTAGTTTAACATCAATGAGCCTCACCAAGATATAGGTTCTTTTCAAAGTAACATGAAAGCAGTGGTTCAACTAGATATAATTTAGCTTAACTTTAGCTTAAGCTGATTGAACCTCAAGAATGAGTGCTTTGAGCTGTTGTCAATATTTATATGAGTAGATAAATATGAAGTTATACCTAAAGTTGCTTACCAGGGCAAGCGTTATGATTATTATGATTATAAACATAATGCTATGTGCATGAACACATTTCCAGTAAGGGCATATATCTTTTCTTCCACAATTATGCATCGCTATTAAAATCACAATGGGAGGTGACCAATGATTGTCCTCAGACAATTACTTGAGAAAAACTGCATGAACATTACCTAATCTTATGTAAGTGAAACTTGTAACGTTATGATAGATAATAGGAGAATGTGTAAAAATGTGGTCTGTACCTTTAATACTTTAATGGAGTCATCCTTCATCTTCATTGTACATGCCTCCGGCACGCAGGATCCACAGCAGTCACCTTCAACTTCTTTATATGTATATCCCTGTAACAAAAAATAGATTATTCACTTTTTACCCAGCTTGCACGCCTCCTCTTTTTCATTTTTCTTCCCCAATTTTCACTGCACAAGCCATTCCTATCACATCCTCCATAACATTTTCCAGTATTAGAAAATGTATTATTTTTAAGCACTATTTTTTTTATAAATATAAAAAGTAATGGTATTAGGAACGTACCTCTGAACAGTCTGCTGGGCTAATGACAAGGCATTTTTCTTTTTCTGTTATCACGTCATAGGTATCAGTGCAGATGTAGGAGGTACACTTCTCGTCTGCTGGAGTATACTTCTCACCAGGCTAAATGTAGAAGGACAATATCAAAGCCATGACCCAGGCACTGCCGGGTGGAGGATGCACACATACACATAAATAACAGGACGCAATGCAAGTTCTTCACGTTGGAATGTGTTAGGCCACAGAGCTTATCACTGCGACACATCTTATTTTAAACATAAAATAAAGTTATACAAACATGTCCAAAAATACCTTGTGGATCCGTTGTAAATCTAACTCAAGCTTTCCTATGAACAGCTTGTAGCCAAAAGTTATTTTACAGAGTTGAACTTCTAAAGAAACACTGTCTCCCTTCCAGGGCAAGCCCTTGCCAATTTCTGGCAAGAAAAACACAATTCTTCCCTCCAGGACTGGTCATGGTGCCCCTCCACCAATTAGGTCCATGGCTCCCTTGCTGGGTTTATTTTAGAAAAGTATATAACTGCAAATGTCTAGCGGAAGTCAGGTTCCATCTCTTTAACTGTCATTTAACAATATGACCGTCATCTAGATACAGGGTGTTTCAGACTTAAATCAAAGTAGAGATTCAACTAGAAAATTTAGTTTAAGAAAGAAAGTTAGAGGTTGTATATTCCAGACTGGAAAGTAATGGATTATCGTTGCTCCATATTTGTGACTTTGGCTAGGAACCAAATTAGAAACACATTGAAGCTCAAGAAAGAGTGCTTTGTTTGGTGTTGTTTTAAAAAAATAGTAATACAGAAATGGAGTTGCACCTTGAAACCCCCCCCACAATATATGCTGTATAATTAAAGTTGAATACATTTAGGGTATAGAGTGTGGATATGAGATCTGAATGGTACCTTCAAGACTTTAACGGAGTTGTCCTTCATCTTCATTGTACATGCCACTGGTACACATGTGCCGCAGCACTCACTTTCAACTTTTGTATAATTATATCCCTGTAAAAATATGATTAACAATTTTAGCTAGACTCTCTCTTTCAAAGTTTCATTGCACAAGCTAACCTCTTACATTCCCTCATAGCTTTCAATTCCTGAAACAATATTTATACATAATAGAAATATTTTCACATTTCCTAAAGTTTCTTGCCTACATTATCAGTACCCATGGAATTATTTCTATACAAATGATACAAAATTATGTGTTATAATAAGTAACATACATCACCACATTCCACAATTGTGCAGACTCTTGTCACAGTAATTGGGACAAACTGGTCGCCTATTTTGTGGCATTCATAGTAGAGACATGGTTCATTAGGCGGGGTCCATGTTTCTTCAGGCTGGATTAATTGAAAAAAAATATGATTAGCAGTCACTGAATATAGGCTTTCCTGCCATAATTTAAATAAGACATATAAAATAAAACACGTAAATGAAATGCGAAAAAATTAAAGTGTGAAAATTAAGATATAGATGGAGTACCTCCAAAACTTTAGTGGAGCTGTCGTTCATCATCATTGTACATGCCACTGGATCACATATGCCACAGCACTCACCCTCAACTTTACTATATTTATATCCCTGAAACACAAAAGCAATTATTCACTTTTTAAACCAGATTGAAAACTGCCCCTTTCAATGTTTCATTTTAGATTCTTGGAACATACCGGTCTACATTCATCTGCGCTGGAGACAGTACATTCCTTTGTTACGCTCATGGTAACAAATTGCTCATCTGTTTTGTTGCATTGATAGTAGGAGCATTTGTCAACAGGAGAGTTCCAAGTCTCACCAGGCTGGGAAATAAAGTATTAAAATTGTATGGCAGATGTAGTACTTTTCCCTTTGTTAGTTCTTGAAATTATGGTGTTAAATGGTAAATGTTGAACACAATGCATATCTAATAAAGAAGTACCTTGATAACAATAGTGGTCTCATCGTTCATTTTCATTGTACACGCCACTGGTTCACAAATGCCACCACAACACTGGTCTTCTACCTCCTTAAACTGGAAGCCCTGTGAGAAAATAATAAAAGTAAATATAGTAATGGAAATACAATTATCTAGGCCCTGGTTAAATATGTCATCAATAAAGAAACTCACCTCTGCACATTTAATTTGATCACATTTCAGTGGAGTGCACTGTACAGTGAGTGACGTGGCCTCACAGAAACATTCTTGGCAGTTGCTGGTCCATTTCTCACCACTCTGTACAGAGGATACCATAATGTGATGATACAGTATAGCCAGCTACATATCAAGAAAAGAAAGGAGCAAAGGGAAGAAAAAAGGAAAGTATAAAAGAAAAGGGGAAAAGGAAAGTTAACAATTGGCGGTCCCTAAACCCATTGAAAACAATGCATTTTGAGCCTGTACATGTACGGGCTTTGTCATTAAGGGGTTAAAAGGAAAGTATAGATAAGGAAACCATTCAACTTTTACATTAAAAAGAGTAAGATGTCACTTACTGCTTTGGGCATTCCATCAGGTCCAACACAGGCTGGAAGAGATTAAAAGAGGAGATTACACTAGTAAAGGCCTTATGGTTTTCAAATAAATAGACGTAAAACTAAACAGTCAAATCTGTATTGTTCTATGTGCCCCAGTGCCTAGTTTTATAGAGGCATTATAACTTCCATGTAAAGGAAAATAAAGAAACAATCTGCTTCTGTGTAGTAAGTTAAGTTCATAAAAGTTTTATTTAATTATAATTTTATTGGATGAAGCACTTAAATCTTTCTTTTGTAAAACAAATATATTGTTTTTTCTTTTCTTCCCCGGCATATGCAAAAGAGTGCTCAACCGACCAGTTCTTTCAAAGTTTGATCATGTGGGACAAAGACCAGGTTGATATAAGATAAAATTGCTATTTTTATGAGCTAGTTGCCTTTGTTTGAAAAGCTGATGGAAGAAGAGCATGTCATTCTTTCATACTTACTGCAGCTCTCAACACAGACATCAGTGTAAGCATTGAACAACTTGGTCCCAGAGGGACAGTAGCAGCCTTCTGTGATTCCATTGCTGAGGCTTGGTATTTGTCTGTAATTAAAACATGAAGCTTTATAGGTAACCTATAATTTTATTCTGTAAGTGCTTATTGGAGTCATACTCCAACTCGTTGGATCTAGTTTCTCCCATCTTCCATATCGAGAAGCACGGAAGAACCGAAGGCACTTAGGACAACATGGTAGCAGCTCTCAGATATAGTGTAATAAACATTTAAGTAAAAAAAACTTCTTTTGTATTAAAATAGTTAGGATTTGAGATCATCTAAAGTGTGACAGGTCCTCTTTAAAGCTAACAAGCAAAGCTCTTTTGCACTATTTGAATCACTAATCGGACTTATTCAGTGGTAAAAAAGAATAAAACTTTTAATCATAAAGTGCGCAACATATACTATACATTGTTATGTTAAACAAGCCTTCCTTTACTGAAATTATTACCTGTTGTCACAAGTGTCAGCATGCACTGGACCGCATGCATCGTACATCTTTCCAGCTGGGCAGTTGTATGCTGCAGTGCAAAGACAAGAATGAATGGATCAATGCCATACTTCCTATTATCTTATTCTACATGATCCTGAAAGCATAGTGCGGTATTGCCTTAAAATCACAAAAGGGTAAATATTTCTACCACTATACTTACGGCAGTGGTCTCCAGTCTTTGCTCTCCAATCCACACAGACATCAATAGAGGCACACAACGCTGCATAGATCTCTAAGCTGGAACATTGCACTGAATAGTTGCTAATTCGACATGCATCAAAAACGCATCCCTCATGGTAAGGCTCTGGAGATATCTTCTTGTGGCATTCAGCAAATACCCTGTTAAAGATAGAGAACAGACATTGTTACCAGGAATTACCAACGTATCTATTTTATATGGTGCACACTGTATCATGGGCTGATTGCTCTCTGGGTTAGGGATATGAATCTGTATTTTTAGATATGATACTGCTCACAATTACAAATGGTGAATTTACAAACAAGATACATCAGGCTCATAATTTCCTTTGCTCTGTATATTTCCCTATTATTGTGCACATTATTTTTTGTTAGAGCACTAATGTATGTTAACCAGATATGCAAGTGCGCACTGGTCTTTTTCTCAAGAGTGTGTAAAATGTAAGGATCATTTGGAGACTAACATCCCATAGTACACAATGTGGTAGAGGAACTATAAACACAAGATCAATGAATCTGTGAGATCATTTTCCAGTACGCAAAATATTTACAGTGCGATATAGACCATATGTAAGTATCACAAACACTGTTGATAAAAAGAAGTTATAAAAAAAGTATTTTTAAAATTTTAATAAGACATTACTCACTCGCTTAGGATCACATCACAGAGAGGTGCGGGTGGACATTCAGTTGGTGGTACAGGGGGTGTTGGGGTTGCCTCAGGAGGTGGATTACAGTATGTGACATTGGCCCTCCAGTGGTTTGCCATCTCAGAACAGTCTTCAATAACCTCCCCATCTGGCAATCGGCAATCCTCAGTGCTATTGTTGGAACAGGTTCCTATAGATTAGAAGGTTACATAACCTTAAGGTTACATAAGTAAATTTTTTACCATTACAAGGCAGACTTGAAAGAAAAGGAAGCCAAGGATTCAGGACTCTAATAAAAGAAAGTACTACACTGTTATAATATAACAAGTGCACCATGCACTATGAAATTCATAGATTAAACGCAGAGGATTTTTCTAAAACAATACATGGTTTGATGTTGTATATTTGACTATAGTAAAAAACAGAAGAGAACAAATAAAATATATTGTGAACTAATTGTGTTATTTTAATAAATAAAAAAACATTTTAGTACGTACCACACTGCCCTTCTGTGTTGTAACCAAACATGCTGAATGGTAGCTTAACAACAAAGATCATGCCACTAAAGGAGATGTAGGCTTTTATTTCTGGAATTTCAACCACCATGTTAATTCCAGCGCTGGAGACAGTAATGCCATCGATGGTGAATCCTGGGGTTACCCAAATTTGGTTGAATCTAATCTGTTGGGTCAAATATGGAAAGTGTTTACCTTATCCAGTTTAGGCACAAATTACAGAAATATATTTTGTAGTACAATGGTGGACTGCAATGAAACCCTCAAGTATTTCAATCCAACATTTTAACATAAATCCAGTTTGCGTTTGATTCCACCATAATTTTCTGTCATTACCAGAGAAGGGCACTGATATCCTTTGCAGCCATTGACAAGCTGTCTGTAAAAGAAACCAGGTAGCCAACCTAGTTTGACCCTGCTGTAAATAAGTCATGTGTTCAACTTAATACTGACTGTCATTTTGAGAATGAAAATTGCTAAAATGGACATATTTCTAAAGTCTTACCCTGTTTCTCATTCTTCCTTGGAACATTGTACGAGTCAACAAAACTTCATGGGACTTGTAGTAAACTATTATAGACTGTGGACAGGACAAACCATCATCAGCATCACATAAATAATTATCAATAAGGACACGGAAGTTATCAAATTTGGGTGTGATCTGTTGTACGAGGACATAGGTGCAGTTGTCTAGGAAAGTATAGTAGGTTCCATCAAATGTAACATAATGAGGATCACCCCATCCGGTGCAAACACCTAAAAGAGACCAAAACAGATCAGGGTAACTTTGAGCAACTTTTTAATGCATGTGCTATTCCCCCAAATTTAACAATGTTGGTTTTAAATGTTGAAGTAACTAAACATCACTCTTATACACTTCAAGAAATGTACAAATGACTAGCAGAGACATAAAAAAACCCCACATGTTACTATTTTTCATATAATTTTTGAACCACTATAAGGTTTTTCAAAAACAATGTGTTTGGTATCATCATTGAGATTATGATGAGGCAGCAAAGTCTTACAGGTAATGTCTGACAGAATGTCCTATCATCAGCTGCCAAGAAAGAAGCTAAACAACAGCCACGTCTCTAAACAGGATACTTACATTCGCATTCATAATGATAACAGCAGCCGTCTGAATCGTAGACTTTAACAGAGGGAAAACCACTAGCACAGGAGATTTCTTCTACTGATTTGCATGTCACAGGCTCAATGGTGACAACATTGTTTTCATGACATTTGGCCACTGTGCAGTTGCTGATTGACCATGTTTCGTTACTCTGTAACAGGAAAGAAAATGTACAAGAAATTTAGCCAACACACAATCACACACCTTAGAAGGTAATCAGTGATGGTCTTCCGACCTCAATTTTAGAACAACTGCATCAAAATATACCATTTATATAAATATAATAGTACTGTTGTTTTTTGGGTCTCTTGTACATGTAATATAGTGCACAGTAAAACCCAGTTGTTATACCTTGAGAGTTATGGTTGTGTTGTTATCCATCTTCATTGTACAAGCCACCTTGACACATTCGCCACAACATTTTCCGGGCATCACTCTGTATTCAAAATCCTGTAACAAATAACAGTACTTTTTATTCTGTTCCTTATTTGTTTAGCTTAGCGATATTTTAGGCTAGAGATATAAATGAAAATATCGCTGTCATTTAGCACATACCTCTGAACAATCTGCTGGGCTGGAAACTTTGCAGTTTTCTTTCTCTGTTACCACATGATAAGTACTATTGCAGGTGTAGGAGGTGCACGTGTGGTCTGGTGGGGTGTATTTTTCACCAGGCTAAAATACAAAAGAAAAATAGTAAACCATGCTAATTTTATTTTTAAACTCTATAAGTCATTGCAGATGTCTAAAAGAAGCAAGGTTACAACTTAAACTGTAGTGCAACACATTTAAACTTCAGGTAGATACATGGCTTTTTTTAGTTAGTTCAACTAGATAAAGTGAGTGATTCAACTAGATATAGCTCTCAAATTTTGGCTTAGAGGCACCTCGAATACCAGAATTTGCACCCAAGGTCAAATACTGTGAATATACTGTAGTACCCTTACAGTCTCACTTTTGTGTCAACCTGTCCACCAAACTGATAGATGATCAATGTTTTTCTTCATATCACTGAGAACCAACTCATAAAATATGCCCAATACTAATGTTTTTACCATGAGAGTTATGATTGTGTTGTTATCCATCTTCATTGTACAAGCCACCATCTCACATGAGCCACAGCATTCACTTTCAGCTTTTTTATACATATATCCCTGTAACACAAAAGAGATAATTCACTTTATTATCCATCTTGCCGGCCACTTCTTTCAAAGTTTCATTGCCACAAGTCACCCTCTCGCATTCTCTGCATTTCCCATTTACCCCTTTGTATTCATATCTATGTAATAAATAACAATAGTTTTACTCAATTCCTCAAGTTCCTTGCCTACATTATTAGAACATATGGAATATTATCTATAACAAAATACAATATATAAAATGACATACAGCACTGCATTCCAGGACAGAGCAGACGCTCATCACATTAACCGGGACAAACTGGCCATCTATTTTGTGGCATTCATAGTAGAGACATGGTTCATTAGGTGGGGTCCATGTTTCTTCAGGCTGGAAAAGTAAAAAAAATAAAGTTTGAATGTGAGATTTAAAATTAAACATGAAAGTGGAAAAACTAAGATACATAATGTTAACTGTTTTTTTGGGTGGGAAAAATTGTGTGTGGAAACGTAGACTCAATACCTTTAATACTTTAGTGGAGTTATCTGACATCTTCATTGTACATGCCACTGGCTCACATTTGCCACAGCAGTCACCTTCAGCTTTTGTATAATTATATCCCTTGAACACAAAAGAGATGATTCACTTTATTAGCCTGATTACAACTCCCTCTTTTAAACTTTTATTGGTTAAACAGCGCTCTTTTTTTTGAAAACTGAATAATAAATAATATTTTTTCTCATTTCATACTCATTTCCTGCATTATTAACACTGATAGGATTACCATATTCTAATATTATTATATATTATACTATCATTCAATATATTTCATACTATTATTATTATTGTAATAATAATGCAGTTAAAACATATATTGGTGTCAAACATTGAGGCAATATCTACAGTAAATGCTTTCTATTACAATATAATATATGTTGATTAAATGAAATACTGTTTTAGTATTGAAATTTTATTAATTTACGAATAGCATGACATTATGTCACAAATGTTATGAACAGCAGACATCGCAGTCCTTTAGCACATACCTCTGAGCAGTCTGTAGGGCTGACAACAAGGCACCTCTCTTTCTCTGTTACCAGGTCATAGGTCTCGGTGCAGATGTAGGAGGTGCACTTCTCGTCTACTGGGGTGTATTTTTCATCAGGCTAAATGGTAAAATGAAAATATGAAAACCAAATGCAAGTTTCTTTGTATATATATATATATATATATATATATATATATATATATATATATATATGTCTAGAAGAAGCCAGGTCAAATATCTTAACATCATGACCATCATCGCGCTGTTTTTAGAAGTAAATTGAAGGACACGTCCAACTAAATACATTTGAGCTTAACAAAGACATGGAGGATGGGTATTCCAGAACAGAAAAGTGATGGGTTATCTTTCTTCTGCTTCTGTTATTCTCGCATTTTGTTTGGTATTATCCCCACCTCGATTTACTAATAGATTGTAAGCTTCCAAGAGCATGGTCTTCTTCTTTTTCTGTACCTTTATGTCTTAAAGTATGTTAAAGTACCTGTTAATTGTGTATGCTGTCAATGTTAATGTTCCCTCATTAATTATACATAATTAAAGTTCAAATAAATGGGAATGTAGAAATGTACAACAAATGTACAACAACTACCTTCAATACTTTAATGGAATCGTCCTTCATCTTCATTGTACATGCCACTGGCACACATTTGCCACAACACTCATCCTCAGATTTTGTATAGTTATATCCCTGCAACCCAAAAAAGATGATTCCGTTTTTTAAACCAGATACAAACAACCTCTATTAAAGGCAACATTTTCCAGGCATCACTTCATATTTAAAACATTTAAAAAAATAAATATTTTTTGCTCAGTTCCTTGTATTTATAGCTTGCATTAGTAACTCCCATATGATGATGATGATGATGATGATTATTATTTGTATTACATAATTCAATATTGCAATCTTTATCACAGTACAATGTTATTGTCTATGCAATTAAAATCATATTTTACATTGAGCCTATGTCTATATATGCTTTTATTTAACATTTTTATTTTCATTTAGTTAAGCACTATTTTAGAATAGAAATGTAATAAATTAATGGCAAAATCAATCATTTAGCACATACCGCTGAGCAACCTGCTTCATCGGCAACAACACATTTATCTTTCTCAGTTACCACATCGTGAGTATCAGTGCAGATGTAGGAGATGCACTTCTCGTCTGGTGGCGTGTATTTTTCACCAGGCTAAAATGTAGAAGGACAAGATCAAGAACCATGTGGGCTTTATTTGACAAATGTTATATGTATGGCTGCAGATATCTCTTCAGCTGTAGTCTAATATCCGCGATCCTCAGCTAGATATAGGTTGTTTTGAGCATTAAATCTAGGGAGTATTTCAAACAGATACACGTTTGTTTTGGAAAGACGTGCAGATTGGATGCTTGAGGGCCGGAAAGTTGTCTTTCTTTGGCTTCTGAAGTTCTCAAATTTTGCTCTGGGACCACCTTAAAAAATGCATTTGAACTTCAAGAATTAGTCCTTTGCCCTCTGCCATGTTTACTTGTCATAAAGTTCTAAAAAATATACAAAAAAAATCCCTATATAGAAATACCTTTATTCTCTTTCAAGGGCAAAGGTCCTGATTATAAAAACTTTTCTCCAAAAATTACACGTATAGAAATACAGTTTGAATACCTTTAAAACTTTAGTGGAGTTATCTTTCATCTTCATTGTACATTCCTCCTGCTTACAAGTGCCACAGCATTCACTGTCAACTTTTATATATGTATATCCCTGTAACACAAAATAAATGATTAATTTTTTAACAAGTTGGGAAGCTTTCATTGCCCAAGACACTTTCTTGCATTCTCCCCAACGGTTCCCAGACATCACCTTGTTTCAAAGTCCTGTGAATAACAATATACTAAGTGCTTCAAATGTATTAACTTTATCATTAACATATCATCTCTACATCAATGTGTGTTAGTAAAAGTAACATACAACACTGCATTCCACAACTGAGCAGACTCTCGTCACGGTGGTAGGGACAAACTGGTCTCCTATTTTGTGGCATTCATAGTAGAGACATGGTTCATTAGGTGGGGTCCATGTTTCTTCAGGCTGGGTAAATTCAAAAGAGGAAATAATTAGCACTGACTGAATCCACTCTTTGCCCACCATCATTCCCAAACAAAAAAAATCTATACAATATACATCATCAAACTTCAATATTTTGAAAAAGAAAACAACAAATGGGAGCGTGGAATACCTCCAAAACTTTAGTGGAGTTGTCCTTCATCATCATTGTACATGCTTCCTGAACACATGTGCCACAGCACTCACTTTCAACTTTTCTATATGTATATCCCTGAAATAAAACAAGATATTATTCACTTTTTAGCCAGATTCCAAGTCCCTTCCAAAATGTCATGAGATTTTCTTGAGACGTACCGGTCTGCATTCATCTGCGCTGGAGACAGTACATTCCTTTGTTATGCTCACGGTAACAAATTGCTCATCTGTTTTGTTGCATTGATAGTAGGAGCATTTGTCAACAGGAGAGTTCCAAGTCTCACCAGGCTGGGAAACAAAGCAAAATATAAAATTGCATGACTTATGTCAAACTATGTTCAATTGAACACAATGTATATCTAATAAAGAAGTACCTTGATAACAATAGTGGTGTCATCAGTCATTTTCATTGTGCATGCCACTGGTTCACAAATGCCACAACATTGATCTTTTACTTCCTTGTACTCGAAGCCCTATCATTAAAAAAAATAGTTATATAAATAGTTCTAATTATGACATACCATGTTTTAATTATGTCAATACATTAGCTCACCTCTGCACATTGAATTTGGACACATTTCAGTGGAGTGCACTGTACAGTGAGTGACGTGGCCTCACAGACACATTCTTGGCAGTTGCTGATCCATTTCTCTGCAGGCTACACATAGGATATAAAAATGTCATGATATATCCAGCTACACTGGTTAACTCTCAATGGAAAGACAAAGGAAAGAAAAAAGGAAAAAAAAATCTGCATTAAAATGTACAATGTCACTCACCGCTTTGGGCATTCCATCTGGTCCAACGCAAGCTGGAACACATGAATTTAGGAGATTACACTGGTTATTCAGGCATAAAGTTGAACAGCTAATCTATAGCATCTATCACATTAAAGAAGATTTCCGGCGCTCAGCATTAAAAGCCGGCACCGAGACCGAACAGGGAGACTCGCCGCAGGACTGCTGAAAGGTAAGTACAAGGGGGCGGCAGGGACGGAGGGAGAGGAAGGGTAGATAAGGGGGGGGGCATTTT
The DNA here is from genome assembly GCA_029215755.1 of Spea hammondii. Classification (NCBI taxonomy): domain Eukaryota; kingdom Metazoa; phylum Chordata; class Amphibia; order Anura; family Pelobatidae; genus Spea; species Spea hammondii. The sequence goes on from JARDYJ010000009.1 coordinate 11,093,327, forward strand.
AAAATTCACCCCAGGCGGCATTTTGCCTTGGGCCGGCCCTGGGGATAGGCATATGGCTTGTCTTAATCTAAGGTAAAACCAAGGACTGATGGAAGAAATCCATGTCATTCTTTAACACTTACGGCAGCTCTTAACGCAGACATCAGTGTAAGTGTTGAATAGCTTGGTTCCAGAGGGACAGTAGCAGCCTTCTGTGATTCCATTGCTGAGGCTTGGTACTTCCCTGTAACAAAAACATGACTCTGAAGTTCTATTGCCAACTTTCTTACTAAAAACAATAATATCCTAAATGTTTTAATTAGTATTAAATTAGTATAAACACAATCGGTATAAATATATATATATAATTAACATGCAATGATCACTTCTACTATAACCCCATTATGTTGAGAATGTATCACATCATTTTTAGGATTTGTTTTAGTTGACATCATCTGCATCATCTTTGCTTGTACTTCCTCCTAGCTCTGTGTGTATTGTTCTCGCAAAATGTATGTAAACCTCTAGTAGTAGACACTGTTTATACCCTTATGGTTTATATCCTTAGATCCGTTAAGCCAATACCATATCAGCACTTTTAAATTTATGCTTAGACAGCAAGATGGCATCTCTCACATACAGTACAACAGAAATATATAAGTAAGAAAGAATACAATCTTTTACTATACACTGTGCAAGCACGCAGGTAATATGCAATATAATGTTAGTTTCAATAAGTCTTTCTAAACTGATGTTATTACCTGTTCTCGCAGGTATCACAATGCACTGGACCACAAGGATCGTACACCTTCCCAGCTGGGCAGTAGTATGCTACAGTGCAAAAACAAGAATACATTGATAAGTGTCTAAAAGTTACACTATGTGTTTTCTGTTATAATGCTATAAAATATCTTGAAATGATAGCTCAGCATTACTTACGGCAATGGCCTTCTGTATTTCCTCTCCAGTCCACACAGACATCAATAGAGGCACACATTGCCGCATAGACCTCTAAGCTGGAGCATTGTACTGAATAGTTGCTGATTCGACATGCATCATAAACACAGCCCTTATGGTAAGGCTCTGGAGATATCTTCTGGTGGCATTCAGCAAATACCCTGTTAAAGGTATAGAAGAGGAGTTGATAATAGGGTTCACGCAGTGGTAGAGGCTTTTACTCTTTGGCCTGCTCTGAAGTAAGGAACATCTTTTTTTGTTGTTACATGAAATGCCTCCCTTGGGCATAAGTTAAAGTCACATCCAGGTATCTGGCCATCATTTCTATTACCTATTATGTACTCCTATTATTGCGTGCATTATTTGCAGAGTCTGCCGAGCCAGCACTGGAGTTCACTGGCGGTACGGATGTCACGTGCATGTACATACTGTATGTTCACCCAAATAAATCTCCCACACAGATCATAGTTAGAGGTGAAAGGCATATGGGAGATTCTGCAGAATTGAAGGGGGTGCCAAGTAAATTTAAAGGGACCTCTCGGTTACCATGTGCATTAAAGATTTATTTTTCATCCGGGGTAACAATTGTACAGCCCTGGGACAGTATGTTGGACAAACTATGAACATCAAGTCAATGAATTGGTGAGCTAATTTTCAAAAAAGACAAATTGTTTACAGTGCAATAAATACCATATCCAAGTGTCAAAAAACATTTCCATTGATGTGAAAGTGATCACACATATAAAAATATACATATTTTTTTTAAATACTCTTTTTATAATTGAAAGAGGAAATGCGCTGTAAATAGACCATAAGTACATAGGCAATGTGTATACATGTTACACTGCCAAACAAGGTGTGTATTACATAAAAATATACATAGATAAGACCACAGGACAATTTTAATGCTGGCATTAAGCGGTGTCTAACTCAAAAGGGAGCATGGCAGACTCTCAGAGATTAGGATTAGAAAGTACAGTGTATTCCAAAAAAAAAATAAAATAGAAAAGGAATACCCGAGACTTATATAAAGTATCAAAAGTGATAAGAAACCATAAAGAAATTATAGTTGGACCCCCTGGCCCAGACCATCGCCCGAGTCCCACCCCCAAACACCAAGCTAAAGGGGTTGAAATCCCTTATGTAATGAAAAAAATATTTTTAAGAATATAAAAGAATACTGACTCGCTTAGGATGACGTCACAGAGTGGTGTAGCTGGGCAATCTGTTGGTGGTACAGAAGGTGTTGGTGTTGGCTCGGGAGGTGGATTACAGACTGTAAAGTTAGCCCTCCATTCGGCAGCCATTTGAGAACAGTCTTCAATGACCTCTCCATCTGGCAAACGACAATCCTCTGTGCTGTTGTTGGAGCAGGTGCCTATTGGTAAATAAGAAAAATACCATGCCATTACAAAGAGGAATTAACGCAGAAAGCAAAATATCTGAGGATCCTGTATTCCTGGAAAGTACTTAAAATAAAATTCAAAGATGACATGAAGAGGTTTTTTTTTTTAGACGGGATGTGTTTTGTTGTTGTATTTATAAAAACACTTATAATAAAAAAAAATTATTAAAACAACAAACAATGCCATAGTAAAATAATAAAATATAGTGTGTACCACCGTGGGATTTTAATGAAAATGGGAAAAACATGATACGTACCACACTGTCCTTCTGTGTTGTAACCAAACATGCTGAATGGTAGCTTAATAAAAAAGATCAGGCCACTAAAGGAGATGTAGGCATTTATTTCTGGAATCTCAACCACCATGTTGATACCAGCGCTGGAGACAATAATGCCATCTGCAGTGAATCCTGGGGTTACCCAATTTTGGTTGAATCTAATCTGTTGGGACAAGTACAGAAACAGCCATTGGCATCCATCATAGCCACTAATTGTCCAATTGTTACAGTTAGGTGGTAGACTGAACTTAATGACTCAAGCATTTCATGGCAACATATAGATGAATTTACTTTATAGTCCACAGTGGAACCTGGTCACCCCTTCTGAAACATCACTTGTGAAGGCATAGGTTCCAAGTTTGATCACTCGTATCTTGTAACCTATTGAGTTTGATGCATGAATTTATTGATGAGTTGCAGTGAAAAACACTGCATCAAATGCAGTTCATGCCAGGGTGTTTCAAAGAGGAACCAAGTTGTCGATGCCACACGACACTACTGAAAATGAACCATTTGTTTCACTCAATATCTTCTATTTTTTTTACAAAAACAAATGCAACAATAGAAATATTTTTCAGTACTTACCATGTTTCTCATTCTTCCTTGAAACATTGTACGAGTCAGCAAAAGTTCATTGGACTTGTAGTAAATTATTAGAGATTCAGGACAAGACAAACCATCCGCAGCATCACAGAAATAGTTATCGACAAGAACGCGGAAGTTATCAAATTTGGGGGTGATTTGTTGTACCAGAACATAGGTGCAGTTGTCTAGGAAAGTATAGTAGGTTCCATCAAATGTAATATAATGAGGGTCACCCCATCCGGCGCAAACACCTAAAAGAGACCAAAACAGATCCATATGTGAATAAGTGACTTTTTCAATGAATAAATACATTTAGACCATTTGCAGGCAAAACACAAGCTAAACAGCAGCCATATATCTGATCAGGATACTCACATTCACATTCATAATGGTAACAGCAGCCATCTGCACTGTAGACTTTGACTGGTGGAAAACCATTATCACAGGTGACTTTTTCCACAGGTGGGCATGAAACAGGTTCGAAAGTGACAACATTGTTTCCATGACACTTGGCCACTGTGCAGTTGTTGATTGGCCAGGTTTCATTAGTCTGTAACAGGAAAGAGAATTCACTAAATTTAGAACTGGCACACATGCACACACACACACACACATATATATATATATATATATATATATATATATATATATCATGTCATTCTATCCTTTAGCTATTAAAGTAGGTCATTCTGTGTGTCATGTTTATAAATTTATACTTCCAGGTCAAGGCTGGTTGTTCTATTTGGTTAAATCAGTAGACTCGACACAATAATTCCATTGTATAAATACAGTACAAGAGTAATTTACTTTTCTGGGAGGGCAGCCTTCAACTGGAGTTGTTGTTTCTGTCTTTGGTGTTGTTGTCTCAATAGATGTAGTTGTTGTTGACACTGGAGTGGTGGTAGTTGTTGGGGGTGGCAGAGTTGTAGGTTGGCACGGTCCTTGGAATCTTTCAGCGTTACATTTTTCATTACAAATTGCATAGAAATGGCATCCGTCTTCATCAGTCCTGTTGTAAATGATGGCTCCTTTAAAAACAAAAAAGAAACACATTTTTTGGCAGAAAAAGAATAATGGGCCAGTCCAAAACAGGGCATATCTGATAGGAACCAAAGTCACAAAATCAATAATAGAAAGTGCATACAGAAATGAAAAGTATAGCGTACTTTGCATAATAGTGCACAAAAATATATTAGTCCAACAAGGAAATGTTTGAAGAATCATATAATAAATTGTTGTCTGACTGCATACACAATCAGTCGAAAATGTATATGCCATGGTCTGTTGTTTTTGTATTACACATACATGCTACAATTTTTCAAACTCATTTTTTATAGCTTTACATTTATACATTTCACACAGATATTGACTGAACTAGGAGATGAGCATGATATTTGAACTCATTGACCTCACTATGTATTACAAAGGGCTAAAACCAGTGAACAACCACTGAAAGAAGGGCCATGTAATGTCCTAAATCTCTTTTCACTGATTTATCTATAAAGTAGCAGGACTCTTCTTTCGGCAGGCATGGTGCCTCATAATGCATAGTAAAATCTTCAGTTAACCTACATACAGTACACACAGTTGTATGAATATATACATTTGAGGTTGTCTGAGCCTATTGCTTGAATTTGTTCGGAAATGGCTACTGTGGTTAGTTCCACAAAGGTTAACAGCAATGGCTAAAAAAAATTGCAATCTAAATTATACTACTGCTACTAGTCTACTACTACTACTACTACTAATAATAATAATAATATACTTCACCAAGATTCCCATAGCATACTCTAAAACATAAGATGAATCATTGAGTCTGATAAAAGTTAACTATATTTAAAAAAAAAAATCAACTTTGTTGTAGAAAATAGTATAGAAAACTGAAAAATACCTGTTAAGAAAAATTCACCATCTATGCGGCAGTAGCAACGTGTGGTTGTAACAGTGGTAAATTGAGTTGCTTCTTTAGTTGTGAGGTGCTCAGTAGTTGTCAGTTCTGGAGTAATAGTGGTTGTTTGTGGTGTAGTTGTACATGTTCCACGGCTGCAGCAAACTCTAATTTCATAATTGTAGCAAATAGCAGGTACTTGGTCCTTGTTGTAACACAACAGTCCAACTGAAGCATTACACTGCACTTTCTGTCCAAGCTCCTGTAGTGGCGTGTCTGGGTATTGTTTAGCTCTACATTCTATTTTAGATGGCTGATTACACACAGAATATCCTTTAGCTCTTATGTTGTCAAATGTATCAAAATCTCCACCTTCTATACCTGACTTAGGATAACTGACATCAAACCAGGTTGACCATTGGCAGCCACAGCTTGTGTTGGGAGTGGTAGTTGTTGGGGTTGTAGTAGTAGTTGTTGTTTCAGGAATAATGTTAGGTGTAATTGTAGAGATCTTAGTAGTTGTTGGTGCTGTAGTTGTAGTTGCTTCTGGAATGCTGGAGGTTGTAGTAGTTGGTGTTGTTGGTGGTGGTATTCTTGTTGTAGTAGTGGTTCTTTCAGAAGTTGGAGTCGTTGTTTTTGTAGTGGTGGCGGGTGTAGAAGTTGTAGTTGGAGGTGCTGTAGTTGTGGTAGAAGTGTACTCTGGAATAGTTTTAGGTGTGGAGGTTGGAGATATAGGCATTTTTGTAGTAGTTATGACTTCTTTTGTAGTTGTTGGTGATGTGGTACTGGTACCGGTAGTTGTACATGTCGCACGGCTGCAGCAAACTCTAATTTCATAATTGTAGCAAATGGCGGGTACTTGGTCCTTGTTGTAGCACAACAGTCCAACTGAAGCATTACACTGCACTTTCTGTCCAAGCTCCTGTAGCGGTGTGTCTGGGTATTGTTTAGCTCTACATTCTATTTTAGATGGCTGATTACACACAGAATATCCTTTAGCTCTTATGTTGTCAAATGTATCAAAATCTCCACCTTCTATACCTGACTTAGGATAACTGACATCAAACCAGGTTGACCATTGGCAGCCACAGCTTGTGTTGGGAGTGGTAGTTGTTGGGGTTGTAGTAGCAGTTGTTTCAGGAATAATGTTAGGTGTAATTGTAGAGATCTTAGTAGTTGTTGGTGCTCTAGTTGTAGTTGTAGTTGTTTCTGGAGTGGTGGAGGTTGTAGTAGTTGGTGTTGGTGGCGGTGGTATTCTTGTTGTAGTAGTGGTTCTTTCAGAAGTTGGAGTCGTTGTTTTTGTAGTGGTGGCGGGTGTAGAAGTTGTAGTTGGAGGTGCTGTAGTTGTGGTAGAAGTGTACTCTGGAATAGTTTTAGGTGTGGAGGTTGGAGATATAGGCATTTTTGTAGTAGTTATGACTTCTTTTGTAGTTGTTGGTGATGTGGTACTGGTACCGGTAGTTGTACATGTCGCACGGCTGCAGCAAACTCTAATTTCATAATTGTAGCAAATAGCAGGTACTTGGTCCTTGTTGTAACACAACAGTCCAACTGAAGCATTACACTGCACTTTCTGTCCAAGCTCCTGTAGCGGCGTGTCTGGGTATTGTTTAGCTCTACATTCTATTTTAGATGGCTGATTACACACAGAATATCCTTTAGCTCTTATGTTGTCAAATGTATCAAAATCTCCACCTTCTATACCTGACTTAGGATAACTGACATCAAACCAGGTTGACCATTGGCAGCCACAGCTTGTGTTGGGAGTGGTAGTTGTTGGGGTTGTAGTATTAGTTGTTGTTTCAGGAATAATGTTAGGTGTAATTGTAGAGATCTTAGTAGTTGTTGGTGCTCTAGTTGTAGTTGTAGTTGTTTCTGGAGTGGTGGAGGTTGTAGTAGTTGGTGTTGGTGGCGGTGGTATTCTTGTTGTAGTAGTGGTTCTTTCAGAAGTTGGAGTCGTTGTTTTTGTAGTGGTGGCGGGTGTAGAAGTTGTAGTTGGAGGTGCTGTAGTTGTGGTAGAAGTGTACTCTGGAATAGTTTTAGGTGTGGAGGTTGGAGATATAGGCATTTTTGTAGTAGTTATGACTTCTTTTGTAGTTGTTGGTGATGTGGTACTGGTACTGGTAGTTGTACATGTCGCACGGCTGCAGCAAACTCTAATTTCATAATTGTAGCAAATAGCAGGTACTTGGTCCTTGTTGTAACACAACAGTCCAACTGAAGCATTACACTGCACTTTCTGTCCAAGCTCCTGTAGCGGCGTGTCTGGGTATTGTTTAGCTCTACATTCTATTTTAGATGGCTGATTACACACAGAATATCCTTTAGCTCTTATGTTGTCAAATGTATCAAAATCTCCACCTTCTATACCTGACTTAGGATAACTGACATCAAACCAGGTTGACCATTGGCAGCCACAGCTTGTGTTGGGAGTGGTAGTTGTTGGGGTTGTAGTAGTAGTTGTTGTTTCAGGAATAATGTTAGGTGTAATTGTAGAGATCTTAGTAGTTGTTGGTGCTCTAGTTGTAGTTGTAGTTGTTTCTGGAGTGGTGGAGGTTGTAGTAGTTGGTGTTGGTGGCGGTGGTATTCTTGTTGTAGTAGTGGTTCTTTCAGAAGTTGGAGTCGTTGTTTTTGTAGTGGTGGCGGGTGTAGAAGTTGTAGTTGGAGGTGTTGTAGTTGTGGTAGAAGTGTGCTCTGGAATAGTTTTAGGTGTGGAGGTTGGAGGTATAGGGGTTTTTGTAGTAGTTATGACTTCTTTTGTAGTTGTTGGTGATGTGGTACTGGTACCGGTAGTTGTACATGTTGCACGGCTGCAGCAAACTCTAATTTCATAATTGTAGCAAATAGCAGGTACTTGGTCCTTGTTGTAACACAACAGTCCAACTGAAGCATTACACTGCACTTTCTGTCCAAGCTCCTGTAGCGGCGTGTCTGGGTATTGTTTAGCTCTACATTCTATTTTAGATGGCTGATTACACACAGAATATCCTTTAGCTCTTATGTTGTCAAATGTATCAAAATCTCCACCTTCTATACCTGACTTAGGATAACTGACATCAAACCAGGTTGACCATTGGCAGCCACAGCTTGTGTTGGGAGTGGTAGTTGTTGGGGTTGTAGTAGTAGTTGTTGTTTCAGGAATAATGTTAGGTGTAATTGTAGAGACCTTAGTCGTTGTTGGTGCTGTAGTTGTTTTTGGAGTGGTGGTGGTAGTTGTAGTTGGTGTTGGTGGTATTCTTGTTGTAGTAGTGGTTGTTTGTGTTGTGGTGGTAGTAGTGGTTGTGCGTGTTGTTGGAGGCACTGTAGTTGTGGTAGTAGTTGTCTCTGCAGTAATTGTAGGCGTAGTGGTTGGAGGTACAGGGGTTTGTGTGGTTGTTATGATTTCTTTTGTAGTTGTGGGCTCTGTAGGCCTGGCACTGGTACTTGTACATGTCCCGCGACTGCAACAGACTCTGATCTCATAGTTGTAGCAAATAGGGGGTACTTGGTCCTTGTTGTAGCATAACAATCCAAAGGATGCATTGCACTGCACATTCTGTCCAAGCTCATGTAGAGGTGTGTCAGGTAACCCTATAGCCCTACATTCTATTTTAGTCGGCTGATTGCAGATAGAATATCCTCTTGCTCTTATGTTATCAAATATCTCAAAATCACCATTTTCCGTGCCAACCTTAGGATAACTTACATCAAACCAGTTTGACCACTGGCAGCCACAGCTTATGACAGGAGTGGTGGTTGTAGTAGAAGTACTTGTTTCTGGAATAGGTGTTGTGGTTGCTGTGTCTAAAGCTGTTGAAAGACTGCTTGTAGTTTTGGTTGTGGTGGTTGTTTTTGGTATTGTGGTTGTTTCTGCTATACTTGTTTCTGGAGTAGTTAAACTGCTACAACAGAGGACTTTCACTTGATAGTTTAGGCATGTTTTAATATTTTCTTCCTGATCTTCATTTTTGCAAACAAGACCAACAGAGACATTACACTGCACAACTTGACCAAGGTGACCAATTGGTGTTTCTGGGTAATTTTCTGCTCTGCATTGAATACCATCAGGTTTTTGGCAGATTTGTTTGTTTGCTGCATGAATGTTCTCATAGGTTTCAAAATCACCTTCATCCATCCCATCACCAGGAATATGGACATCAATCCATGAACTCCAGGTACATGTTGGTTTGAATGTTGTCGTTGGTATTTCAGTTGTTGTCACAGGTGTTGTGCTTGGAGTAGTAGTTTTATGAGTTGTAGTGATGGGAGAAGTTGTTGTGCCTATATAATGGGAAAAATACAATAAAAATTAATTATCAACATATCAATGAACATACGAAATTGTATATTCTAGATACACAGTGATAGTTTAGTAATTGTAAATATTCATTAGCTGTCACAATGTTCAGGCCTAGATTGTTGTTGCTGGCAAATCCTATGCAATACAGGATGTCCTGGATATTTTTTTGAAATCCAAGTTCCACTTACTGCTCAGTAAGCAGACAAAAATGTCAATACTTCCTAAGCAATAATCGTCTGGGGGAATGTTCTTGATCTTATTAATGTGCTTGGAGTGTCACTGTTACAAATTAAAGTACATTTTATTTGGACAACTTACCTGTAGAAGGTGTGGTTGTAAAAGTGAATGGAGTTGTAGTAGGAGTGTTACATGGATAGATGTCTCGGTAGACTGTGCCATTTTCTTTACATATTGCAGTGATACAGCCTCCAATCCCATCCGTGGTGTTATAAATGACATCATTGTAGTCATACATTCTCCCTTGGTACTCACAGTTGCAGGCTGTTAAAAAAAATCCAATATGAAGCACAAAAGCAGAAAATCAAGTAACATTTAAATATAGATAGTACAGTACTAATGTTGCATGCTGGTTATTTATAAAGAATCTTCTTTGATTTATTAAATAGATAATGAAATATTCAATATATGGTTTGGGGGGGGTGAATTCAGAATATGACTACTGTTCTTAGTTTATTTTCATTAGGACAGTGACTTTTGTTTCTACAACAGTAGCTGAATACCTCATGAAATACTTAATGCAATATTATTTTCATTATTAATTACTTGTATTTGCAATAACTGTCTCCTGCACCAACATTGAAAAAGAATGTTAATCATATATTATACAAACACTGCGATTTAATCTAAGGAACAAAACATTGATACACTGTGTAAATTGAAAATAACCTGAAGTTGTGACTCTTTTAAATATATTTCATTTAAATCATAAATCTTAAACCAATTCAGTCTGCTATTTTTGTAATAACATATATTTTCAAATATATTTACGTCTTACCTTGCCTATTGTACTTGCATTCGATAAAACCAGAAATAGTGCACTCACTATAGAATAAAAATTGATATAATATAAATTGTGTGCATTGTGTTAAAAAACTACTTCATATGACAGAACTGCATGGAACATACAAGAGGCTATGTAAATGTGTAGGACCTTATATTGTTTTACAGTCCATTTTAGATGAACCATTTGGAGCAAGTTAGGAAACCATTGGACATTCAAGATTTACAAGATGGCCGATCAGTTTGGAGATTCTTTGACTGATTTTAACATGGAAATTGCATGTAACTATATTGGTTCAAAAGAAGATAGAATCTACAGTTCAAGGTTATATATTTTATTGGGTCGAGACAGTTAACAATAGGGGAGTTATAAAAGTTTTTGCACCGCAGAGGTATTTGCTTAGACACAAACTAACCAGCGTAGTACAACACAAATAGTGCAACGCATAACACTAGTTAAATGTTTTTACATAAAGTGGTGGTTCAAAATAAACATGTATCCATGCGTCAGACATGGACATAGGATTAGTGGATCCATGATCAGATTTTGTTTTTGTTAACAAAAACCTTAAAAAAGATCAAATTATGTTAATACTAGTTCAAATAGACTTTAGACATGCACAATTCAATAAAAATAAACAAAAATAGTTTTTGTTTTGTCAAACTCAATACTACAAAGCTTTTCTTTTGTTGAGAAAAAGAAGGTTTTAATCGAAAAAACTTACCAAGACTGACACTTCTCCTTTGCTGTCACTGGTGATCCTGGTTTGTAGTGGTTGCCTTCATCATCATAACAATAACTACATTCAACAACACATACCATTTCATCTTCATCAAAAAATGGTTTATCTCCTGGACAACTGGGGTAACAGCCTAATCGGGAAAGCATTACAGTTTATGTCATTCAAGTCATTGATAAGTAATCTAAACTGTTTCCTAAATATGACTATCATGTAGTAAAACGTGTCAATATGATCAATCAGAGATGTTGAAAAGAGGTAAAATAGAGTTCACCACGAGCTTATAGTGTGTTTTTTTTACCTTCTAAACCTGAAAGCTCATGTAGGCATTTCCCACTGGGATTTCTGCAGGTCTTCATGCATGGAGCTCCACACGGCTTGTAGTGCCACTCACACTCTCCTTCAGGGTTGTAGTAATCACAAAACATTGCTATAACATTGAAAAGAAAATTAAAACATAGCTCAAACTTCTTTCATGTAAATTGCAATGTTGAGATTATGATCCAGCTTAAGGCTACTTAATCAACATAAATGTTTCAGTTTTAAGTGCTTTTGTATAGGATTGCCTTTGGATACTCACGGCAGATGGAAGGTGTTCTCCAGGAAACACAAACACCATTTTCTCCACAGGCCTGGGCGTATGCAGCAACAGCTGTGCAGAAACACTCACAATCTCCACCGGTGTCACAAGCGCAAGAGTCAGCAACACAAGCATCATAATACTTTGATGGATCAACCTATCCAAAATATATTAATTTAAATAAAAAATGTTATAGAATTCATCGGCATACAGACAAAACAAATGTGTAATCACAATGGACAATGACATGTATGCATGCTTTTAATTTGACCTTGAACCATGACTAGAAAGATCGGCCATACACACCTGTAAGCGGCACGCTGAAAATGCCTTGCTGTTGATGATGCTGCACTGTTTCTGTGCCCAAGCCTTTCTGTATGGGTTAGCTGAGCATGCATCCCGCTCAGTGATGACATTAGGGCACATTGGGGAAAGTTTCCAACTGTTGCCAAACTCAACAGCATCTCCAACCACAGACATACTCCTGGTGGTGAAGTCATTGTTTCCATCGCCATCGAAATTACCGCACAGACCGCAAACTTTACCCTGATTAATCAACCAAAAAAAAGATTTTCTATATGTAGAATATATAATTATCCAATGTGTTATCGTTTTAGAACCGAGTTACTCTTTCTAAGCAGCCTGGACAGCCATGTAAAAATTACCTCAAACTCTTTACTGAGTTTGATGAAGATGCTTGTCCTCTGATCCCACATAAGAATCAGTCCATTGTCAGCTTCAATAATAAGATAGATACCCATGCGTCTGATAGTATATGGAACGTCACCTCCAATACCTCTTTCCAGCACATCAATATGTTCCTCTGTAAGGATCATCTCATAGTTCTATATTATGAAGAAAGTCAGGAAAATAAGAAATAAATTATTTTCCACATAAGCACACTATGAGGATAATTTTAGATTTTAAATGGATAGAACCAAAAGCAATATTTATCTACCCACTACAATGTGTTTTTCTAACAAAGTTTGAATTTAAGGCACTATGTCACAGCAAGCATAAAGGTATTGAGAAACTACAAAAAATACTGTGCAGAATTGCACTAACAATACATAACTAAAACATATAGATAGATACTACTTACATTAAGGAAGACCTTGATGGCTTTAGAACATGTTGTACCAGTGGTACCACATGGAACATTCTCTGTGATGACACGGAAGGTGCTATCACTTCCAACCTGACCACAGTGATCCTGAAAGAGAAAAGAAGTGCATAAGATACACACAATTCGTTTCACAGTTCTTATGAATTTCATTTTATCTAGAGGTGTTTGAATATTCATTTTCAGTAAATGTCTGTACCTGTGCAAGAGTATATTCACAGTTTCCATTAAAGCTATAACGTTTTCCATCAAAAGTGATGTAGTGACCATCACCATATACAGCGCAAGTTCCTAAGCAAGGCTCATTGGTACATTGCCACATCCTATCTTTGCAGGTACTAAAAAAGGAGACAGCACATTTCATATAACATAAAGAAGCAATGATTGTAACAGTTTAATAAGTTCAAATTGTATTACTTTTGGCCACAGAATTAAACATACCATGTGTTGCACTTCATTTTTATTTGCTCTCCTGGCTGGTAAGGGAGATCATTGTGAATACATGGGCACTGATCTTCTGCTGTACAACCACCTTTCCCATCTGCGACTAGTCCTTCAGGACATACACAGCCAGAGACACATTTGGTTCTATACTGTACAAATTAGATAAATATTTATTGTTGTTCACCTTTCATTAAGCATATGTGTAATACGGAATGAAATAGCGAAAGCAAAAGAACTTATTCTCATATCTCAGGATATCTCCAAAAAATCTTACAAATATATATACTTTAATGTTTACCCTTTTCTTTACGCTTGCTTGATGGCAATAGTTTACTTTTTTCCTGCCATAGTAGGAAATTATACTTTTTTCAATTAGAAAAACCATGTACACTTACACATTCCATGTCCAATGTCTGGCAACTCTTCTGACATTCGGCTCCTCTGGCATCCACTGAAGCATTTTTACAGTCAAAATAGACCATTGGAGATTTACATTCTGGTAAGGAGACAAATGGCTATATGATTAAAAACTGACCTATCATCTATGTGTGACAATTCAAATGTGTTGGATACAACACAACAATAAACTATGTATTATTAAAAGATCTGTTTTCTTACCTAGTTCTGTGGATCCAATACAGCTCAGTTGACCTTGAGTGCAGGTGCTAGGATGCAGGATGACAAAAAAGACACAGCGCTAGACAATACTAACAATTTGTTTGATTAATCAGATTAATGTGTAAATTGGAAAACAATTAAATTAACTGATGAATTGGACTTGGGAAATGAAAAAGGCATCAACCTCTGCTAGAGTAGAAAATAATTTATCAGCTCCTAAAATACGCCTTCCAAGTAATCTTACATTAGATTACTCACCACATAACTCCATTGTCATGTACAACTTCTCCAGAAGGCACAGCTGATCCCTTGTAATAACACGGACAAGCGGCAGCTGGAACACACTTTCCACTGTCATCCATGTAGTAGCCTTCTGTGCAGGTACAACCATCCACAGGGAAAAATTTTATATCGCAGGTGACATCAGGCTCTCCGAGGGACCGACATGTAGGCTGACAGGTGGTGATTGAATAGGTGTAGTTTAATGTTTTGGGGCAGGAGTTCATGTATTTGGCTAGAAAGAAAACACAACAAGTATGTGAACTAATCAAACTATCTTTCTGATTCATGTAAAACAGCAAAAAGGAGAAAAATTAGGTTCCTTTTTCTAATAAAAACATAACTATTCCTATTACATTACAAAACTGCAACCAGTCTCCTAGAGCGACATCTTCTTTAGATTATGAAATCTTTAAGCACAGCAGACATTTCTAAATAATTGGTGAGAGTTGGCTGTTTAGGGCTTGCAATTGCAATTAATCTCACAATTTTCTAAAATTGCAAGCAATGTCTTTTGACAACATTTGCCACTTATCTGCCCCAGACGGCCAGTTCAACACATTTGAAAAATAACATATTTAAATTATGTTATAGCTCATTCTTTACTTACAGCAGACAGTGGATCTCCAGCCACTCAGCATAACTCCTTTAGCAGCACATGCGCGGACATAAGAAGAGATGGCAGCGCACATGCAGTCTTCACTCTTCTCACAATTACAGGTGTCAAACATACAGGTCTAGGAATAATAAAACATCTTGTAAATTGTTCATATTTTACAGTCTATATTTCATTCCATTGGCTAAAAAAACTCAAATGTATGTATCAGCATGACAATTTAGAAATTCACCAGAGAGGAAGTATCTTGTAATTCAACATTTTGTAAATACACATAGTTTACCAATGATCAGTCAAACGATATGTCAAAATATTGATGTTTTTTTCACTTTGCTGTCAATGGGTATAATAGAAAAATATGCCATATAGAATTTTTTATTACTTAGCAAGTGCCAATTTTTCATTACTTACTTGTTTGTAGATTATAGGATTTACTGTAGAATGGCATTCAGCAAATGGTCCAGACAGATCAGCTATAAGGCCACACCAGTACTTAGCAAATTTTTCTGCAGAATATAAATATAGATACATCATACGTCTACTTGTAGCTAAGTCAAGCAGAAAGTAATTGAGCTGTGGTTAAAACCTCATCAGATCCTAGTAAATCTGTAGCATTATTTTCCCACTGGATCAGTAACAAAGACTACTGTATGAAAGTGTGAACAAATAGAATGGACTATTCATTAAGAGGATGGGTATGGTTTAAAACCACACACAACACTCCATGTACATAATACATGTCTGCCTCACGAAGAATTCTTCTCTGCCTCAGTATTTTTAAAGTACCTTAATGATTGCATTTTCACAGTTTGGTAATTACCATTTTCTACACTGAGAGAACATGGATCTTCATAGACGTTCTTAACATTTGGACAATCTGCTCGGGTTTTCCAGGTGTTGGCAAAGGACGCAGCAGTTCCTTCTATTACACCACTTATGGTTTGGAAATCATCTGATTGCTTGTCATTAAAGTTTCCACAGAGACCTAAGATGATACATTCACATTAGATCATCCAAAGCAAGCGCATACTACTTTTTCAAGAGAAAAGTAAACTGGAATCAATCTTACCGCATGTCTTGGTCTTGAAAGAGGGGTCTAGTATCAGATAGACTTGCATGAAAGGAGTGAGCTGAGCCACTACCTGGACTCCCATTTTAGACTCGACAATAATGTAGAATGAGGATGGTCTGAAGATGGTGACGTTGGCTGTGGTTAAAAAAGTAATGATTACTACATGAAAAATTTAATTGGTGTGTTTCTAATTTACAGTTAAATCGATTGACTCACAACACATGTGGATTTGATTTCACCATACTACACCCTGGCTGATCGTCCTGATTGGACATTTTTGTCACATAAACAAATTAAAGAATTACTTTTGTTGAAGACAAGAATGACTTAAGTTATTAGCTTTTTTTGTGGGTTAATTGCTTATCTGGATAAAACAGGACCTGAGAAAGTTAGGCGTTGATAGATATAGTCTAATAGGTAAAAAGAAAGTAATTGCCATGGCTGCCTTAATTATACGAGGAATCAAATAAAAGAGACATCTTACCTGCAGAGACAGGCAGCTGGGTGTAGATGTTGTTCACATACACACTGCCACAAGGTTTAATGACAATAATCTGTTGAAATAATTAAACAGCTGAATCTTAAAGAACTGAAATGCATCCATCCATCTTTCTATTTTCCTTAATTCACAAACTCAAAGCGAAGACCAGAAAATATGATATAACATGAGATATAGACAATATATTGCCACTAAAGCGTAACCTTGGTGGATCCCGGCTAAATGATTGTTGAATATTGATGAAATATTTATAGATTCAAAGATCCAACACAAAATCATTATCTATGAAACATGGTTTAATTGGTTGCAATAGCTGTTTGTGAAAAGTGAATTTTGTTGTTTATGTATCTAAAACATCCTAGTTTATATATATATATATATATATATATATATATATATATATATATAAAATTACTGTTTGAAAATTACTGTTTCTTCAGAGTTTGTAAACACGCAGTGAACACTAATTTTCCTCACTTTGACCACAATATGTGGCCACAAAAAAAAAATCACCTTGCAAAAAAGTTTTAATTATATATGTTACAATATGTAACATTATTTGATTTTCATACAGTATCTACACTCGTATTATTTCAAATGGTATATACTCACTGTCTCTCCTCCATTAAGGATTATAGTGGAACTTTTTAGACAAGTTTCGCTTTCGGAAAGACCGCATTTACGCAGTTCTGCCAGAATTGTAAATCCTGTACCGCTGCAGACCTGTGTGGGGAAAGACAAACAAGCATAAACTAAGACCACCGAGATAATTAATTTTAGTTTATTTTAATTTAAATTGAAGACTTATGTAGATTGTTGGATATTCTAATATAGTAGTTCATACCTTGGACAATACATAGTTACAATCACCATGAATGGTATAACGAGTCTGATCATATGTAGTAATGTGGGATCCCCCTTCGACTGCGCAGGTTGATGGGCAAGGCACATTCTGGCAGTTCCACTTTCCTCTTGAACACATACTATGAGAAAATGCATAGGTAAGCCACTAGAGGGCACTCTATATTACATTTTTCTTTTCTATACGTCATAAAGGTTTTACTTATGCTATTGAATAAAAATGTTGTGGTCTCCTAATAAAGATATAATCCTCAAAGTTTAACATTACATAAATAAAAAAAAAACAAAACACAATTAGTTTAATCATGTGAACTATAAATGTAAAACGAATTTTTACCTTTTCTCACAACTATTTTTTCCACAACTTAATATTGAACTTAGTACCAGGTTTACTTTGCATATAGAAGTGCTAAATACACGATTTGTTATGAGAAACATCTGCTTTAAACATGGTATGTAACAGAAATATTATTTTTTTAGTAACACTGTAATAAAAGAACTCACAACAGTATTTTTTTAGGTTGGAAAATGTTATTAGTGCATTTCCTGTTCATTAAAATGTCCATTGTGTCATATAGGGTTATACTGGTAAACCTTATATTAGCTGTTGTTTAATGGGTTTTTAGCTTTTAAATCTAGAGGGATCATCAACAATTAAAGAATATTATATTGATTAAACTATGAGTCTCCCACCAGAGTGCTGCTGCTGAATGAGTTGGTTACAAGGGAGATGCCTGATCCCCCCGCAACCAGCACAGCCTCCATACTCTCCTTGTGCAAATCAGAGAGGATGGCGGCTTGAAAGAGGGATTTTGGGTGGTAAAAATATATTACTGACAATAGCATCAACAACACCCCCCATATGTATCATAATGATTCTTAACAGTCATCATTGCAAACAGTGAAGTAACATAGCTTAATAATCACAAGATGTCCTCACCAGGTGCTACATTCAGTAGAGTAAGAGGTTCCTGCAGCATATGTTTTACCGTTGAAGGTACAGGAGCACATATCAACGGGGACACAGCCTGAGTTGTTGATATCATCAAATACAGTTCCTAAATTAAAATAAATATATAAAAGTTTGTTAGATTTTTTTAAAGGGGACGGACAGAAATTATATATTTTTTTATTATATTTTTTAAACTTAAGTAAAACAAGATTACCTGATGGACAGAAACAGCCTTCCAGACAATGGTTTTCACAGAGGAGACTTCTCTCAGGGTTGGAACAGGTATCCGCACAGGGGGATCCGCATTCTTGGTACTTCATGTTATAAGGACATGTTTTAGCTGTGGAGTGAGTGTATCAGAATTAATTAAAATGATGTTTACTCCTCTATTGATATGTTTGTTTGTGTGATCAATATATTATAGTGACAATAAAAACCGTATCTAAGCAATTTACCCATGTAAACTTGGATATATAACAGTATTTGTTAAGAGTACATTTTCCCACATCATCACATATGATGATATCGTTTTTTTGATGATATCAGTTTTTTTGTTAAGCCCAAAATTATACAGTAACAGTTAGAAGCCACTTACGGCATAAATTTGATGATCTCCAGTTCTGTGGTTCACCTCCGGCGTGGGCACATTGCCGTGAATACTCAGCAAATGTGTTACACAAGCAGATGGCTGTTGCTTTGCTGTCACAGCGACAGAGGTCTTGTACACAAGCTTCAATATACTTCCTAACACCCACCAAGGAATGACAATTCGAGAAGGCTGCCATCATTAGAATTCCCTCACATATATTTTCCTATAAAAATATACAAAAAGTAGGTTGGAATGAACTTTCCTGGAAATTATTTTCTAACAATTTCATTGAAAATGACTAATGGCACATAAAAATTAGCAACCATTTTTTGGACCTTGTAGGAATCAAAAGAGATCAGATGCAGTAGTCAAGATACAGGGTTTAGTTGGATCTTGTTTTAGAAAGGGACAAATACGAGCAACACTTTTGGATGTAGGGGACAGTTTTTGGAGTTAGTATGAATGTATGGGATGAATTAGAGGTTGAAGTGAAAACGGGATAGCAAGTGTGTGGGATGGAGAGCATGGTATGACTAGATTGTAACCTTGCAAGAGCACGGCCCTCTTCTCCTTTTGTACCAGTTTGCTATTGTTTGTGATTTTAAAATATCCTAGTGCTAGTTGCACAATTGACATTGAGGGAAATGTTGCCAGTCCAAAGAGGGAAGATATGAAATTCAGTTTTACAGAGCAATGTGTAGGGGAACATTTAGAAACAAAGGTAGGGCAATTACAGGCATGATGAGGTGATCAGGGGAAAATGGTAGATCTGAATGTAATTATCATATAGGTGGCACTGTAAACCAAAGGCTGAAACCAGTTTGCAAAGGTGGTCAGTGTTAGGTCAGAACATTAGAGGTCCAAGAACTTAGCCTTGGGGTAAGCCAAATGAAAGGAGAAGCAGAGGGGATGGGTTTTTTTGTATAGAAAAGGTGACACTGAAACTGTTATTTGTGAAACAGAAGGAGTACCAGGAAAGAATAGTGTCTAGAATAACATGTGATTAATTACTGATGGGCAATCTGAGGGTGTATGTGTAATAAAGTACTCATTTGTAAAACAGATAACACATACTGTATTTTAATTCTATCTGATATTAATGTTACCAGGAAAAAAAAGCTTCTCATAACCATATATATTTAACATGTTCTATCTTGTCATTGCATCCAAAATGGTACTTACATAATCTGTGCAGTTATTCCTGGGGGTAGATAGAACCTCTTGACACTGTTCTGTGGGTCCATCCAATTTCTGCAAGTTGCCAAACTGAGTCTCTGTGATTTGGATTCCTGAGAAAATACAAAAGTTATGGCATATGAGTGCATACTAGTCTTGCAAGTCTATAATAACCTTATCTTATAGGTGATCAGGTGAAGCCATTGAAATATTGTGCTTATTGTGTCACATGGCAATGTAATATGTTGCTTTTATTCAGCTTTGGTACTGAGTTGAGATATAAAAAGGTTTGTTGAAGTTTGCTCAGTTTTAGCTATTCTAGACAGACATTCTATTTTATGAAGACACTTCGAAAACTCTGCTGAACTAAACGGGAAATATCGTTTTCTGCCATTATTTTCCCTTCATTTTCTCTCTGCACTGTACATTTACTTCCATGTGAAGTCACTCTTTACTGATGGTTCCCTGTTTTTACATCTTAAGAATGACTTTAGTTTTTAAGATCAGTTCAGCATTTTTGGTGATCTGCCAGGCAAATAGTGTTGAATATTTCCATACAGAATACATAAACTATTCAGTTAATATAACTCTACACTAACCATTGGAAATGAACTCGTTGTTGATGGAAATGCCATTGTAGTCTCCACACAAGCCACAGGTCTCGTTAGCATATTTTTCATCAAGTTCCAGCTAGACAGAGAAGCAAAATAAATAATGTTAGTGCATGGTAAATTATCATTATGTATACATTAGTTCTCACTTTACATATCACATGATAGTAGTATTATTTAATATTTAGTAGTATTTATATTAATGTATTTTCTTACCAGGAGGCTATCATCATCATTCCACATAAAGACCAGACCAAGCTTAGAGTTCACCTTTAGATAAACGCCATTCTTATCAATCTGAACGCCACTACCACTGAAGGGCAATTGCACGCTGGAAAAAAATGTGGATGTCCATTTAGAATTATTATGGAAAGATCATAGATTTTGAAAGCCCCTTTTCTAATAACTTCATAAAAAAATAAACATGTTTTAATACAAATATATACTATGACCTTTCGGCAATGCATTGAAGTTCTGTCTTTCCAATGCAACTCAATAAAAAGTGAAAAATATAACTTACCTCTTATCATCCACCATCACATTGTTGTGGTCTAGTTGCACTACTAGCCCCTCCATTTTCATGTTGATCTTATCAATGGTAGCAACATTATTAACAACTGTTCTGCGAATTTGGATGTTGAAGGATTCGTAGGCACTTTTGCAGTGGGACGAGAAGACGTAGTTGCAGGTTCCCGGGAAATAGAAGACATCCCCATCAAAGTTCTTGAAGTGGAAGTTCCCCCAGGTGCTGCAGATTTTGCTATTGTGAGCCGTGTTGATTGCTGTAAGTTAGATGGATAATACAGTGCATGTAAATTTCAACAACATTGAGATGCTCTGTTTGCTGCAAGGTAGATGGAGAATATAATGTGTGTAAATGTCAACATCACCAAGCAGTGTTGATTGTTGAAAGTTGATTGAAAAATACAATGTATATAGTTGTCAACAACCGTTGGTGTTGATTGTTCTCGGTTGAGTGGAAGACACAATATACAAAAAATGTCAACAAAACTATTTTCAAAACATAAAAGCTTGCTTGGTAAAAAGAAAAGGTCATGTGATTTTTTTGCTTTAGTATATATATTTATATCTATATCTATATATATCTATATATAATAAAATAATGTAATATTATATTATTAAAGACAAATGTGTTTTATTTCTCAAACTTTATAATATATTGGTGTTTTAGGTTTAGATGGTAAAATAGTTAAATAAGTAAGAGAATGGCTAAGTAACAGGAGATAAAAGTTGTTGTTGATGCTGAATATTTCTATTTGCTGAAAATATAAAGGTCCCCAACATTGCAGTAAGTTGTTGAGAGTATAGCAGCTAAGTTCAACTTTCATAGATGTAAAATAAAGCCCTTTATACGGAACATTCAAATATAATAATATAATAATAATATAATAAAACCTGTGTATTTTTGTGTGTTGCTTATTTTATTTTGCTTTTATTTTATTGGGAGATTTTATAGAGGTAGGAGGGCATCATAATTACTGATCCCTGCTTGTTGGCTATCAATTCATGCAATCTTCGTACCAAGTCTTCAGAGTTCCACTGCATACAGCATATGTAATTGGCCTTATAGCTACATACAGCATATATAACTGAAAATCTAAGGGTTAAAACAGTCAGAAAACATGCATGGGGTAATCATAAATATAAGACAAGAACAAGGATTGGCTACAGTTTAAGGTTTGTATAGCAGAAAATCAATAGACGAAAAGTGCAGAATGGTTTCTATCTGCTGACAGTATTAAGGATTCATTGACTTACCTTTAATCACAGGTGTGGAAGATGTAGTCTGGATAAAGGATATCCTTGAAGGTCCATTTATCATAACTTCAGAGAAAAGGAATTATATAGAAGAACATAAAATCACGTATGTTTCTTTTTTTTTGCAAATGTTCCAAATAATAATTGTATTTATGAAATCCATACTTCATTGTATAAATTAGTACCCAAATACCATATGTTGTAGTTTATTAAATTAATTCTAACATTGAATTATTTTGCAAGATCTTTGGTTTTAATGTCCCAAATAACTCCTCAGCTTTATACACTAACTTCATACACTGCTCATGTGATAACATTATAATAAGCAACATTTCTGACTTACCGTCAGTCTGTTGAGTCTGATCAAAGCTGTAGTCATCATACGCTTGGAGAACTGTAAAGACACAGAAGTTAGGGAAAGAGGTGACATTCTGTAAAAATTAGAAACCGAATGAAAGCTACATTGTATATTGGAAAGCAGTAATTAATTTGCCAGCTTTTATTTATTTATTTTTTGCGAATGGCGCAAGAAATAAGCATACAACCAGTCATGAAACGGCCGTCAAGGCACATGAGAGTAAAGGCACATGAGAGTAAAGGGTAAAGGCACCCATGATACAGAAGTAAGAGATGGTACATACAAACATGACTGGTATGGCATTGGCATTGGCATTGGATTTATATTCATTTTTGTCCATTATTGTGTAGTATAAGGAGCTGATTAAAAATAAACAAAATTAGTTCAAATATAGATTTTGTATCATTAAAAAACTGGTTTCTCACTAAACATTTTCTGCATACATGTGATTGTTTAAATTACCTAATCAAAGGTTATACTTTGGGGTCATCCAAGAAAAATATGTAGAGTTACATAAGCTTTTCAAAAATGTATCTTTTTTTCTATATGTGGTTCTCAAAGCTCATGTGACTCATTATGTATTGTAGACAGTTGACCTAAAATGATGCACTACATAAGTAGGGAAAGTAATTTACATTTTAAGCTTCTTGCAATTGAAAATCCACTTAAAAATAAGAAAAGGCAAATTAATTTAAATTTAAATTATGATTGGTCAATTTATCTATTCAAAGGAGATATCTGTCATTGTGCCAGCACAGAAAAAAAGGTTCCATCTGTAGAAAGAGACCTCTGAGGTCCTAAAAGCTTAAGTGTTTCTCTATGTTGGGTTTAAACAGGTTTTACATCTGACTAAAAACTCTTTCTTCTTTTAGAACCAATATCTGATTTCTGTGTCAAATTATACACAAAACAAATTAATTTGATAATGAAAATATAGTTTCCGATTTTTCTTACAAGTTCTACTTTCTTACAATTCAGTTTCTGTTTGAATCAATTAATACATAGTTACTATTTCTTTTGGTCAGTAAATATCAAAATATCATATTAGCCAGTTTAGTGGGCAACTTATTGACCTTTACTTATAACTGTTCCCAATAACCTTCTCCCGGTGTTTAAAAGGTCTTTAACATGGAAAAATAGGAAATGTCCTTGCACTGTTATATGATATTTTACTTTTAAAATAAAATGCTTCTGGGTACTATACAGTAATTACAGTGGCTTATTTTCCAGGGATGAAAGGCCGAAAAGTATTATTTATACCTCTAAGAAGACTACAGGATGTTCCCCAACTTTAAATCTAAACATAAGGTCCTGATTGAGATTAAGAATCGTTGGGAACAGATCTTAACAGAGTTAACAGCTTTAGCCATAACTTATAATATATATAATATTTGTATTTATAATGATTTACTTATAATTAGTACCTACTAGTATTGGAAGTTGAGGGGTACACATTGAAGTGTACATTTTCCCATTTATATCTATTCATACTTAAAATATACAACATAAAACTATCCTTAATCTAAGACAAGACCAAGAACTGATTCTTTACATCAGGAAAAATGTCAGAGAAGATGGGCTAAATGGTACTAATTGGCCATCAAATTCTATGTTCTTATGGGTGCTTAAGAAAAAAAATTTGAAAAAACCATCAGTATGTACACCTATATAAAAAAAAAAAAATCATAATTTTTGCATGATACATTTTCCATTTTGCGTGGAGTGGCAATGTTACCTATCTAATGTCCCATCTAAAACAATCTGCTGGGTGGTAGAGGTTGGGGATATTTGTCCATATATATGCATTATTAACCTTTATCACATACACACACTTATATATGCAAGCTAGATGACAAAATTAAATGGTACATACCGTTCAGTAGGCTCAAGATGACTAATAGGACCCACAATGGGACCCCCTTAAAGGTTCCCATCCTCTTAGCAGCTAGGTAAGGTAGATAGAGAACAATTTGACCAGTCTTCTGGTTGTCCTTATATACACTTGTTGAGCCACCTTGGAAATGTGCCAAGGAGTGCCCCAAAGAGTAAATTTGGGAGGGGTTGCTGGCCCCTTCTTTACTTATGGGTGTAAGGGCGGATGCTTAGGTGTGTATTCAGGTGTACCTATGTGTATGTTTTTCTATTTTTTCTTTTTGGTACAGTTCTCTTTACACACAGAAAATATTTGTTAGCAAACTGTTACCATGCATTGACAAAGGTGTATGTGTGAATATTTATGTATGCCCAAAGCTTGTAGAAAATCAATTTATTTGTACAAAGTATTCAAAAATAAGCAATCTCTATCAATTTACAAATCTTTTTGTACAGTATGCTGTACTTTTTGAGTGGGCTCTTTCCTGTAGCAAACAATAAACCTTTTTACTATTATACTATTATATATTTTTATTGTCCTAAAATGAAAATTACAAAAATAATGTATTCATTGAACTCTGAATTATTGATTATGAATTATTAATGTTATATTCACTGCATTTAATATGCTATAGGCCAGGTACAGCTTAATTTTGATCACCTTCATATGTACACCTGTTCACTTTTTTACTTGTAATCACCTATTTAAAATTAATGTTATGTTTGTGCGTCAAGTGTATGTCGTTATAACGTTTTTAGAGCTCCCACATTTTATCTAAATTTAATTAGATATTGTGTAAATTACAATGCTGTAAGAATCTCTCTTTCCAACACGTTTTCTTTTCTCTTGAGCAATGTTGCAATTTAATTTGCCTACATAAAATAGCTCATGTAATTTATCAATGTCATACTTTGCAAAGTTTAGAGAGGTTATGTCACCATGACATGCTGTTTACCAATGCGTTTCTAATAATTTAGTATATAACATAATTTATACGAAAAGGGGCAGTTGCACCATATGTTGGCTTGTTTTTTTTGAACATTTAGGGCCATTACATTACAAAAATGGAAATCAAAGTAGCCAGTTGAGAAAGAGTTCATCTCCATGTTGGTAAATCTCATGAAGTAAGCAATCATTGAAACAATGAGAATAGAAGGGCTCATGTCTTCCATTTGCGCCACTAAGCTCCATGTACTGCTTCGATCAGTGGAAGGACTGCTGCATTGGCTGGACGGAGACCCAGTCAAACCAGCCAACCAGACTGATATGCATACATATGATCGCTTAAGGGGTTAATCACATGCAGGTCGGCAAAGACAATTTTAGTTAAAATTTACCTTGTTGGTATGTCTTAGCCTCTGTCTTCCCAACTCTGATCGTGAGGCAGAAAAAAATGAGCAGTTCCCACACTATTCCCAGAATGTTCCAAACCTTCCCTTATTTTAAACAAAGTATTTATTTTTCCTTTTGCTTTTATCCATTTAGGATTGGATTTTTGGATATTTTCATCCAATACTGATGCCAATAACAGTGTTTTAGAGAGTAACCCACTTGATTTTAGTCATGTCAATTTCCCAGATCATAATAAACCCTCTTCTATATACCCTGTGAGGGAGGTTATCCATGGGTGGTTACCTCTTGTGGTACCTCACCTGAAATACCCTCCTTCAGCATCAATCCTGGGATTAATATGCCAATATTGACACCACTCCAGGTTATAAGAGCTGGTTATGGACAATATTCTCTATTAAATGGTGACATCAAAATGTATGTAAAATATTGACTAATAGACTCACTTTGATTGTGTCATGTTTGCTTCACACAGATGAAGCTTTGTATGGGGTCAACAACACACACACACTTATAAATTTGATAGTGGATGCCTTTAGATTCTCCAAACCATGTTTATTACTTTAGTTTGATGTTGAGAAGACAGTTGACAGACTACACTGAACATTCGTACACAAAGTTTTATTAATATACAACTTTCCATCATGGATGACTTCGCGAAAGTACTCTGAGAGGCCTGAGGAATACACATGGATTTGTGGAGAAAGAGAAATACAATTATTACACAGTGATTCTGTTTTACCAAGGTTTATTTTAAAGCCTGGAGCCCGCTCAAAGGCAATGTTGCATTATGCGTGGAATCATGACCGATGGATTATCCATAATAGCATATCAGTATACAGTGACATTTGCATTTCAATATTGTGGGTACAAAAGCACAAGTGACTTTTTTAATTGGAATCCTCTTCCACTCCTCCTTGACGGCACCACGGAGCTGGTGGAGCTTGCTCTCCCTCACCTTTGTTTGGAGGATGCCCCAAAGATGCTCAATAGGGTTTAGGTCTGGAGACATGCTTGGCCAGTCCATCACATTTACCCTCAGTTTCTTTAGCGACGCAGTGGTCGTCTTGGAGGTGTTATCATGTTGGAATACTGCCCTGCGGCCCAGTCTCGGAAGACAGGGGACCATGTTCTACTTCAGTATGTCACAGTACATGTTGGCATTCATGGTTCCGTCAATGAACTGTAGCTCCCCAGTGCCGGCAGCACTCATGCAGGCCCAGACCATGACTATGACTTTGTACTCCTCACCTGGTTGCCGTCACACACGCTTGACACCATCTGAACCAAACAAGTTTATCTTGGTCTCATCGGACCACAGGACATAGTTCCAGTAATCCATGTCCTTAGTTTGCTTGTCTTCAGCAAACTGTTTACGGGCTACTTGTGCATCATCTTTAGAAGAGTCTTCCTTCTGGGACGATAACCATGCAGACCATGCGGCGTATGGTCTGAGCACTGACAGGCTGACCCCCTACCCCTTCAACCTCTGCAGCAATGCTGGCAGCACTCATACGTCTATTTCCCGAAGACAACCTCTGGATATGACGCTGACCACGTGCACTCAACTTTGGTCGACCATGGCGAGGCCTGTTCTTAGTGGAACCTGTCCTGTGAAACCGCTGTATGGTCTTGCCTACCATGCTGCAGCTCAGTTTCAGGGTCTTGACAATCTTCTTATAGCCTAGGCCATCTTTAACAATTGAATTTCCAGTGATCTTCCAGTGACCAGTATGAGAGAGTGTGAGAGTGATAACACCGAAATTAACACATCTGCTCCCCATTCACACCTGAGACCTTGTAACACTAACGAGTCACATGACGCCGGGGAGGGGAAGTGGCTAATTGGGCCCAATTCAGACGTTTCCAATGAGGGGTACTCACTTTTGTTGCCAAGGTTTAGACATTAATGTCTGTGTGTTGAGTAATTTTGAGGGGACAGTAAATTTACACTGTTATACAGGCTGTACACTCACTACTTTACATTGTAGCAGAGTGTCATTTCTTCAGTGTTGTCACATGATATAATAAAATATTTACAAAGATGTGTGTACTCACTTTTGTGAGATACTGTATTCTTCATGGCAAAACTGCTCCCACTCCTTCACGTTGGATGGGTCCTGCTGGTGTACAGCAATCTTTAAGTCATGCCATCGAGGTCTAGGCTTTGACTATGCCTTTCCAAGACATTTAAATATTTTCCCTTAAACCACTTGAGTGTTGCTTTAGCAGTATGCTTAGGGTCATTGTCCTGCTGGAAGGCAAACCTCCATCCCAGTCTTAAATCTCTGAAAGACAGGTTTCCTTTAAGACTTTCCCTGTATTAAGCACCATAATTCCTTCAATTCTGACCAGTTTTCCAGTCCCTCCCAATGAAAAACATCCCCACAGCATGATGCTTCCACCACCGTGCTTCACTGTTTGCAGGATTTGCATGTGATATTCAGTTGATCTGTTTGTTAACCAGGCAGTCCTACTTTATGACAGGCCAAAGGTATTTACAAATTTTTACCTATTAATGTTTTGGACTTTAGCAATACAGCTTAGAAAAAATATTTTGAACATTAAAGGGTTATTAGTATTGTTATAAAAAAAAATTATTGGTTAACAAATATTTTTACACATGTGTAGCTCTAATTTTCTTTGGACAGCTACAAGCGTATTTGCTTGTTTATCATCTACTGTGAAAATGATTTCTGTGTTTTTTTAAGCTATTTATTTAAGTAAACTTTAAATGGTTTAATTCATACTTAAAATATTATTTAGCATTATGTGGACTGAAACCGGTGCTCTCACAGGTGGTCCCAACCAATTACAAGATGTCATGGGCCACACTGTGGAGGAACATTCCTAGAATATTTGGCACCCGGGGTGGATCCTGTATGTGGCACCCAACACTTTTAAATGTAAAGACACCCACAAACAAATGAATGTTGGCAGAAATATTTATTTCACAAATTTGTCAACTGTTTGTCAACTAGAAACAAACTAGAAATCTGAAAAAAAAATTATTAACTTAATAAATAAATTAAATATGTTTAAATAAATAACATTTACTGAACAGATATGGTACTGCATATTTCCCATCTCAATATTTCCTGTTCCTTGCATTCATTTATTCATTTAGCCTCCTGCACCCCTTTACCTCTCCTGCAGTTTTTACTGGTCTGTGGGCTGACCGAGCAGCACTGGGACCACGCAGATATCTTTGCAGCCTGACGACCACCTTATGCGGGCCAGCAGCTTACCCCTGCTAACTGTGTTAGGAAACTCTCTTTTCCCATCCAGGATAAGCAGGAACCTGGGCAGGAAAAGAGTTTCTTCTCCCCCCCCCTTAGCTAGGCTACTGGAACTGTGTTTTTATATGCATCCTATTTATGACTAATTTGCTCTTCAAATATACTTTATAAATGCATGGTTTGTCCCTATTCTGAATAAATTAAAATATTGGGGTCGGGACCCCACACGTGCACAATACTGGCACCGTGAATACTGGTATTCAGTTGTTTCCAGGGCTGGGTTTTATTCCCAGTCTGCCCTGATGAATCCTGATTTCTGTCTTTTACTGCACTTCCACTACAACTTAATGGGGGTTCCATAGTATTGTGACCCCAAAATGTTACCAATAACACAATTACATCAACATGGTCTAACCCTAGGTATAAACCTTGAGCAGGATTTTTTAATGATTGTTTTGACGTCCTCCCTGCAGTGCGGATTTTCTGCTCACAGTCCAACTGGAAAGCCTAGAAACCCACACTTTCCAAAAAAAATATCTCCACCTGGTCTAGGAAACCGTACACTCTTTGGTAAGGGTCAACTTATTAAGCCATGGTAAGGATATAGGATTTTTCATGAAGAAAGTGAAGTAAATGTAACACTAGTTATATGACATAATAATGAAATAATACTATGTTCAATGTATTATCTTTCCTCCTAACCACGGACTTATTTCCACATACGTAAGGGCAAATATTGGTAAGATCTTACTTTGCATGACATCTCAAAGTACTGTTTGTACCAGACATAAAACATTTACAAAACACCCCTTTTGTTTCTTTATGGGTCTCTTGCACTCTTTGTATCCTGTGTCTTGGATCTGTGTATCACTTTCCATTCATTCTTTCCCTAATATTCATTGTCATTTGACCATAAAGCCACTGTATACTTTTCTTACAATACATAGCAAACCTGCATAGACTTGTCAACCATAATAACTATAATTGATGGGATGTCCATGGTGATAGAAAACTTTTTTATCAAGTATATTATAAAAGGAATTGTAGACCTATCACTAGAAAGCTTCAAAATTATTTGTTGTACAGTCATAACCACAGTTGATTCTTTCCAGAAATTTGAGAATTAATTGTTACACAATTAGGAATTGTCATAAATGGCCATTTATTTTTTCCTAACCTTCAGTGTGGTATTTGTATCTCAAGATCTTCTAAACACAAATGTTGTAGTTATGAATTAAATAAAAGAATGATATAGTCAACAAAGCCGACATCGCAACTTTCCAATCCCGGATATTTAGCTTTATTTGGGGCCCTCGGCACGCTAGGATCAACAGGGCTACAAGCGGAAATTGACAGGGGGTCTGGCCGTACCCCACCTGTACCTGTACTATGTGGCAGCACGCATCTCTCAGTTGGAGGCCTGGGCCTTCCCGGCCCACACTCTACCCTGGGTTGACATTGAGCGCTCCTATATCTGCAACCACCAGCTACAGCAGGTACTTTGGATAGATCCTCCTCTGCCCCTGCGACCCCCCGTTCTGTCAACCATTACAGCGGCCCTCGCCTTGTGGCGCACCTGGTACCTCAAGCTTCATCTCCGAGGCTCTATCTCCCACCTCACCCCTCTGCTACACCACCCCCTCTTTTCAGAGGGCCACCACGCATCCCGCTTCCAATGGTGGAGTGATGCCGGCCTCTGTACCCTGGGGTCAGTGGTGAGGGCCGGTGCAATGCTACGGTTCCAGGAGCTCAGGGACACGAGACACATGCCCCCTGGTGAACTCTTCCGTTACCAACAGATCCGCCACTTTGTCAACTCCCTCCTCGGGGGAGGCACCTTATTTCCACGGACGACATTCGAGAGACGTTTCCTTACCGGCAAGAGGTGTAAGGGTTCCATTTCAACTCACTATTCTCAATTCCTAGACATCAAACTCAGGGATGAGTTACACAAGTTTGAGAGCATTTGGGACCCTTGGCTGGCTACCTTCTCGGATACCAGGGCATCTCTCTCTCTCCTTCTTCTCTTCTTCTTCTCTCTAGCTCCCAATCCTTTTTTTACACCTCTATCCTCCCCCCCCGTGTATTAAATGTCCTCATGTATTGTTTCGCGACTGTTCTCTGTAACTCACGGAGGGGGTGACTCTTATGCTGCAAATCACCCTCTGTGTTCCCTTTATTGAGTTATGTATGCAACACACGGCTCAGCTTAACTCATGATATTGTACTTTTGTTATGACATCTGTGTTGTTAATATGTTGCCATGCAGTGTTATTCTTATCGCGAATGTTACAGATTTAAAAACCAAAAAAAAAACATAAAACTGCATTGCCGTCACGACAGTGTTTATCTGGTCACTCAGGCATTTCGGAGGAATATTGATGGACGCTACATGTATATCAGTTTAGCTATTAGTGCTCTGATAAAGCTCTGCTGACATGTGAATCTTGTATATGTGCCTTTGATTGTACTATGGAAATGTTCCACTGTCGACCTCGACATCACTATGATATTTCTCAATTTCTGTTTTGTGACCAATGCAAATAAAAAGATTTAAACAAAAAAAAAAGAATGATATAGAGTGGGAATAGATGTAGTGGGGCAAAAATGCCCAAAAGAGAATGGAAAATGGCTAAAACAGTCATGAAAAATGATATGCTTTTGCCAAGAAAATATAAATTACTAGGTTCAACAAAAAGTTTACTGTCCCTGACAGCCTTACTATAAAAGCATGCATTTAAAGTATTGTGTTAGTACTTAATATATATTCTAAAAAAAATTGAGAAATAAAATGACTTACCTTAGATATAAGCTGCAGTTATGCACCTCATCTCTGATTTGATGAGTCTCTCCAATCAGCCAATTATTGGCAGGAGGAATAATTTCTTCCCATTTGCACAGGGGGTCTATATACCCACAGTATTCCCCATGCCAGTGGCAGTAATGTTTTCAAGCATATAAGGTTCATATAAGTTCCATTCAGGGATATACCTTAAGAGAAGATGGGGATTATATGTAAAAAAAATTATATATTACAATTATTCATTTTTGATAAAGTGTGTTAATTAGGTTGCCCTTTCCAACTAATCATACTTTTTTTTTGCATACGTAACAGCAAATATTAGATCTCGGAAAGACTTACGATGACCTTCCATGACATTCAAAAGATGATCATAACACAATTGCATATTGGAAAACTCCCTTTGTTTTTTTACGGAACTCTTTTTTTTTTTCTATCCTGTTCTCTGGACATTAATTTCCATTAATTTTTCCTTAAGATTTGTTACATGTAGCAATTCTGTGAAGACATTTCAATTTCAACTTAATGTTAATGCCTTCTTAAATTAGCAAAGTGATAGTTACGTATAAATATACATTTGGTGCACAGTTTAAAATGTTGTCTTGTAACTATACCAACTCCATTAAGTTCAGCCTTTCCCACATCTATTAATTGCTGTTGATCCAAAAGAAGGCAAAAAAATCCAGTTTGTAGCTCTTTCCAATTTTGCAACAAACTAGAAATAAAACCTTCTTGACCCCAGAATGGCAGTCAGATCTCTCCTTGGATCAAGAAGCAGTTTCCCCATAATTTAAACATTATATCCCTGAATATTATGTTTTTGCAAGTAGTCATCCAGTTGCTCCTGTCCTTACTATAAAAAACCCTTTCCTCTGCCTTAAATCTCCTTTCTTCCAGTCTAAACGCATGACCACGTGTCCTATGCATAGTCCTGTTTATGAAAAGATTTCCACACAATGGTTTGTATTGGCGCCGAATATATTTATATAATGTTATCATATCCCCTCTGAGGCTCCGTTTTTCTAAACGAAACAGATTTAAATTTGTTAACCTTTCTTCATAACTATAGTGCTCCATTCCTTTTATTAATTTTGTAGCCTGCCTCTGCACCCTTTTCAGTGCTATAATATCCTTCTTTATAACAAAATTGCACAGCATATTCAAGGTGCGGCCTTACCATTAATTTATAATGTGGTAAAATTATATTTTTATCCCGGGAATTGATGCCCCTTTTTATACATGACAATACCTTACTGGCCTTAGCAACTTCTGATTGACATTGCACATTGTTGCCTAATTTGTTGCCTATAACAATTCCCAAATCCTTCTCATTTGTTGTTATCCCTATTTCACTGCCATTTAGGGTGTAAGTTGCTTGTGCATTCTTTCCCTGAAGTGCATAACCAAGTATTTATCTACATTAAATTTCATCTGCCATTTGTGTGCCCAGTCCCCCCTAAATCCCTCTGCAGCAAAGTAAAATCCTGCTCACATTGTATTACTTTACAGAGTTTAGTGTCATCTGCAAACATGAAAACATGACTTGCAACGCCTATTTAAACATTTCGGACAACTCTGAGTAGTTTGACTCAGTGAAGTTATGGCAGATGGCCTGAAAATAGTGGTGAAATCAAACATGAATAGAGGTGCTCAGCCCATTACAGGCGGGTTCTCCTAGCTATAGTAGTCATGTATCACTTATGTTAGCTAAGGTAGACAGTATATGACTTGCTCAGGCATTTTATTTTGTTCCTGGAGGGTCTCCGACCCACTTGACTGAGATTATATTTTTGTTTTCCAATCAGCATCATACATATTCTACATACATATTCTAAAAATGCTTAAAACTATCCTTTCCTCTTTGAATGGTGAAATGTTCTACAGAATTTTCCATGCCTCATACATTTCTCTGACACAAAGCTATAAAATGGGCAGATCCAGTTTAGATCAATGCCCCAAATGCAAACATCCAGCAGGCGACCTGACCCATTGTCTGTGACACTGTCGACACTCCCAAACATTATGGCAGCAGGTTCAAAGATATGCCAACAGTGACCTTCACATACCAATAGGGCTTTCACCTAGCTACACCATCCTCGGCATCACATGCTCCCATCCCAGAAACGCCAAACTACAAAGAATCCTAGCAGCAGTCACCCTACAAATTTTACTCCATCACTGGATAGAAATCACACCGCCGCCTCTTTCACTTTTGTTAACGGCACAACCTACAAAACTGCCACCTCATCTTTCTTTTTTTTTATTTCAAAATATAAAATTATAAAAAATAATTCTGGGGCAAAGATTTAAAATATTCCAATAACCAGTTATATTCCATGGGTTGTTATGTTTAAAAAATCTCCTTTCAAGATTTGTGCCACAGAAAATTATTAAACATAGTCCACATTTTGGTAAAAATGTGATATTTCTTGGACATGATTTAAATAAAGGTTTGTTCAAAATATAACATAATATATTTATCCAGAACTTTACAGTCCCATTTCCAGTGTTTTTTTTTTTAAATTCGTGTCAAGATTTGTGCTACAGGAAACTGTTAAACATAATCTACATTTTAGTAATTACTGGAGAAATCCTATCCTAATCCTATCCCAATCCTATCCCAATGTTTTAAGTGTGACGAACATTGAAATAACTATACAACACAATACTTTTTGTCATGATTCTACAATAATAGACAGATGTGCCAAGCTCCATATTTTCCCCTCTGCCTGTCAGGCTTTTTGTTGAACAACAGCATTAAGGGATGTTGGATCACATATTAAAAGAAAAGTCCAAAAAAGGGACAGAATTATTGCCATCAACAACTGATTTAAATTTGTCTTATAAATGTTTCTGACATCTATATCTTTCTAAACGTCTCTCTTTCTGTAATCCTTTTTAGAGGTTCTATGCTATGGTGATAATAAAAATTAAAAATGTTCACAATGTTCATGTCACATTAGGATACACAGTGATAGTGTTATAGTCTAACTCTAGGTTTAATCATTGAACAGGGTTTTGCGATGATGGTCCCCAAGCTTCTGCAGTAGTGCATGTTTTCTGTATCTCCTCACGACTAACTTGTTGACCAAGGTCTCAAAGACAGTTATTGATCCATCTTTTCCTATTGAGTACCAACTTCAGCTTTACCTTATGGTAAAGCCAAACTCATTAAGCCCATGTATGTGGAATGTGAAGCAACTACTAACATTAGCTCTCTTTCTGGTTTTGCAATCTCCTGCCATCTCCTGCTTCATGCTTTTGTTTTCACACAAGTAACGGCAAATATCTCATAATCTCATATTT
The DNA here is from genome assembly GCA_029215755.1 of Spea hammondii. Classification (NCBI taxonomy): domain Eukaryota; kingdom Metazoa; phylum Chordata; class Amphibia; order Anura; family Pelobatidae; genus Spea; species Spea hammondii. The sequence goes on from JARDYJ010000009.1 coordinate 11,128,583, forward strand.
ACAATAATTTTCCATGATATCCCAAAGATAAACTTTGTTCAAAACGTAAAACTATTATATGTTGGAAAACACCCATGTTTCCTTTACGGATGTCATGCACTCTTTTTATCCTGGATATGTGTATCACTTTCCGTTCATTTTTCCTTAAGAGTCATTGCCATTTGACCATAAACCTAATGTACACGTTCCTTACGGCATACAGCAAAGCTGCATAGACCTTTTAAATTTCCATATTCTATAGACACTCTCACAATTATAGTTTCCCGAGCCATGTGGTGATTATATAGAAATATATTTTCGGTGCACAGTTGCTGAAGTGGTCTTGTCACCATAACAACCAACAGATTGGGCAAATCCATTGTTGCTATGGTAATAAGACATTTTTTCCAAATTTGCAACAGATATACTTTTTTTGGTGACTTTAATCTGCATAAAGATGGTTTTTTGGCTTTACGTGATTAACAGACATAAGAACAATAATCATCTAAACTATTGTACATTATGTAATCAATTCTTTTGTTTTTAACCCTTGTATGAATATCTTCATCTGGTTACTTTTTTAACAACATCAATCTGTTTAAATTGCAATGTAGATGGCACTTTTTATAAAGAAACATTATACTTTATTAAGTAACAAATTACTAGTACTTAAATTTAAAAATGTTAAAATATGGCTACTTCTTTAAAACCTATTTAAGCAGCAGCCTAGGACTAGTATAGAGTTAGTTCTTTGTACAATGATCAGTGTGAGTGCGCTATATATCTGCTTACAGTTTCATTCATTTCTCAACTCCTGATTTAAGACTAACTATGTAGTTGGCTAAGTCTTCCCTGCCACCTTTTTTGTGAAGTTGTACTACAATTACCACTCTTCCTCTTCTGGAACTGCTCATGTGAACAGTAACTCAAGTAGAATGTCTTGCTCTCTAAACAAACATGTTTTATATATCTCACATCTCCATTTTTTTGATGTCCAGGTCCTTCACCTTCCTCACCAGAAGTGTTTATTTAGGCAGTTATCTAGACCTTTATCTGTCATAAATTGGGTCATTGTTCAGCTGTGGCACTTACAGTATAAATTTTTTTAAGTAAGACTGCAAAAATGTATTGTCTATTTTTGTTTAGTATAAGGTTTTCAAAATTATTTTAGAAGAAGGCCTTATTTTACACATTTGTATTATTTGAGCCTGGAACTTGCTTAGCGCACCAACATTTTTTATTTACGAATGAAACAAATGTCCCAGGGAAAGATGTTGGGTTTGCTTACAAACTATATTGCTGGTAATTTACAAACCATGGTAAGGGTGTCTGGGGTGGAGCATCTGGAGAGCAGGGTGGGCCAGTGCTCAAACTGCACTATTTGCCGTTAAAATCTAGCAATCTAATTGACACGCAATGGTTTGATGAATCAGCAGGCAATGTTTAAAACAGACATTGATGGTGGTATGGCATGACTGCTACCATGATATATTGAGCCAGACATTGACAGTGGTACAGCATAACACAGATCATTATATACTGTGATATACATTGATGGTGGTACAGCATAACTTCTATCTTTATATACTGAGCCAGACATTTACGGTGGTACAGCATAATGCTGTCAGGGTCCATCCAGGCTGTGGACCTGCATATCTCTGATTTTCCCTGTCTCGCTATAGTTTTCCCTTTGCTGTAATCCATTCCTGGATTTCCATATGCTCTGTTCAATGCTTTTGATTCCTTGATTCCAGTTTTGCTCTTAGCTTCAGCTCTGTCTCCTTTATAAGGTGTGCCCCGCCCGTTTGTTATGTTTGTCTCAGTCTGCAGTCTAAAGGTATGTCCGTCTTGGTTCCCTGTTTAGGTTCAATGTTTAGTTTCAGTTTATTAATACCCGAAGGACGGGTTTAGTGCTAGGACCCACCGTATATTGGAGTACTTTGGCGTAGTGGTGGGCTAAACATACTATGGCCATATGATGTGACGGAATCTTCAATTGTTATCACATGGTCTTAGGCTAGTTCCTGTATTTATGTTTGTCTGTCTCTTATGTACCTTTGCCCTCTTTTCCCTGAAGCGTCTAAGGATCTCGGCTCCTCACTCCATTATAATATAATGTCTGGCTCAGTATATAGTGATGTTAGTTATAATCTATAACTCCCATTATTACATACTGAGCCAGGCACTGAAGGTAGTATAGCATAACTCCCACCACTATAGACTGAACAAGACATTGACAATGGTACGCTACTGGGAGCATGCCTGGGTTACATATGCCCTTGATTCCTGGAATAAGAGACGTATGTGTGATCTGGTGACATAAGGATTTAGTGTAATACCTACCATATGCAGGGTCGCTGGCTCAAATCTCCATGACTCCTGATGCAAACTCCTCTGCTTGTCTAGGGGATTTATATAACACTCATTCAACAATCATTTTATTTCCAAATTCTAAAATTACCTAAACTCTGTCTAGGCTCTCCTCAAAATATTGGAATAAAAGAACTATTCTGTTTGTCTTCTTCTTTTGCCATTGAGATTTTCCATGTGTATTTGTACATTGCTTCAAAACAACTTTCTGTTTTTTTTGTCATTTTTCCTATAGTGTCAAAGAATTCTAATAAAACCTTTGCATGGGAGGCATGAAATTAACACGCTGCTACAAAGTATTCCCGTGCAATTTACTGAATAAATATTAATCATGTATCCAATGATATCTTAGTATGTTGACAAAAAGCTCTGGACTCTGCTAACATCTGCATTTGCATTCATTAGAGATTAAATAAGAGAGAACTGTGTAAATAGAAGATAAAGGCGTGAGATAGCATACCAAAGGAAGGAGTTAAGTATGGAATGTCATACTATAAGATTAAGGTGATTAAATAAAATGTGAATCTTCTAAGCTTTGCATTCTTGAATATGGTGTGTGACACAGTTGCTACTGGAAGAGTGTGACAGTGAAAGTTTTCCTTTAATATAGCAGAGTGTGCATATTAATTACTATTTTAGTACCATCATCCTTCCTATAAGCAGCATTAGCACCAACTTATACATAAACGGTACTTGGAGAGAGGTCACCTGTCAAATGTCACTCACTGCTGCTTAGTATGATTAACATGAAGTGGCTTAGGGAGCATATTTGAATAGGATTTAGAAATGCAAGAGATGTACATAAATATATTTAAAGTCTCACTCATAGCTTACTTGACTTACTTAATATGAAATATCAAGATAACAAGGTACTTGTTATCTTGAATACAATAATACCCCCATGCATGAGTGTGTTGTTGGTTGCTAAAAGGCCTAATTTGGGAAATGTAAATTTTTCTAAACATTTGAAAAATCTGCCCACATATCCTATTTGGGTAATCTTTGAAGCTGGACAGTTCAATTTACCCCATCAAAGCACATATATTTAGAAACTAGACACAGGTTATTTTAAATGCTGGCATTTTAACCCTTTCCATGCAGTAATTTTACCACCAGCCCCCCCCCCACAAAAACATCTCTTTAGTACAGTTATACCCATGCATTGGTTTGTTGGGTTATTTGGAGTTAAAAGGCCACCTTTGAGAGGTATGTATATTTTTGGAATTTGGACATCTGGTCAGTCTGTGCCCATGACCTATTTTTGGCACATCTTTGAACCCGGCCAATTTAAATTACCCCATTAATTTACCCCAAATCATACATTTTTTAAAACTAGACACCCCATGGGCATTTAACATGCAAGTATTTTAACTCTGTCCATGCAAGAATTTTTGTGAAGATCTAGCACAAAATGTAGGACTTGCACATAAAAATAAACTTTTGTTATTTTTACATATTACCATTTTTTTTACTATTTTCTTTTTTATTTTATTTAGTTTACTAATCACATTGTCTTGTATTGTTGAATGCAGTACCTGTATTCAACCTGCAAGGGGAGCCTCAAGTTGTCAGTAGGGTCTGGAAAGACCCTCTTGAAAACGTGTTTAACTGTTTAAAGGAGGCCAGAGGTAAAATCTCTTGCATTCCGCTTGTGACCACTCTCCGGGGTGTGTTTTCGGTGTTGTTGATCACCTCCTAACGTCTTTTAAATCAGGCATCCGTCGCCATACAATGTATGGTGGATGTTACTGAATGCCTTGACATCAAGAAATAACAGCAACAGCATTTCGGTGAAGAAAGCAATAGGAGATCGCTTTTTACACCCATTTAAAGTCACAACGTGCCAGGCACGTCAATTGTCATAAACGGGATGTTTTTCCATGACGTGCATGGCACATCATTTGTTGTGAAGGGGTCATTATTCAGATTCATTCCCATATATGAATGATCACTGTGTATATTGGGTGTTTTAGTGCACTGGTATTGCATTTGTATTCTTTTTGACTATACATATCAGCGTTATTAATCAGTCCTCTTTCTATTTGTAACAGTTTATTCTGATAATTAAATTGATTATTCCAACAACGTGTTGAAGTTCATGGATCTGTTCATGGAGTCCAAGCTTTGGCAAGTACAACAGAGCTGGAGATGACATAACATAATGTTCTTAGGGCCATCTTTCTAGAATGTATCTTCTTGTTTTTATTGTTTCATTTGTGAAATTTCTGTTGCTGATCTGCTGAAAACCCAAAACAGTTGGTGGTCCTTTTGTAAAGAAGGGCTACACGAAGGAACCGACTGATAAGCCACACCAAATCAACCCATTTTGAAATAAGTCCATATGAAAGAACTTCCCTTTATTACATGATGTCACAACCAATTTCCTGTATGAAAGATGAAAGATGAAAGAAGAAAGAGCAAGAGACTATATTAGATGGAGCTATAGTGGGAAATGATGACTGATTTGAAGAAAATTGACAACATAGGGCAATGCTTTGTTGTTTTTGGAGCACTGGTAAATATACCCATATTGCCAAGGACCCTCAGTAACCTTATGATTACCACCTCTATGAATTAGAAAATTATGTTTTTATTGACAATGTCTTTCAAGCAAGAACATTTTGAGCAAATATTAATCATATTTTGTAAAATTAAATAGATTGGAAAAATATGCTATTTCTAATCAAGCATAACCTTGAAACATTAAGCATGGTCAGCTTTGAAACATTTGTTTAGCTGTGCTGTATGAATTCACCATGAAGCAACAGTATCGCCTATGTGTCACCACTACCAGGAACTGTCGTCTTTCACTTGTACATGGAACACTGAGCCTGATCAAAAACCTCTGCAAAAAAAGTACCACAGCTATCCTCACTTATAGATACTGTTATACTGTAATAATGTTAGATGCTACAAAACTTATACTGTATGTTGTTATATGTATATATGTTGTTGAATGCACTTATCATTTAGAAATAAACCAATAAAGGGAAAGTCATGTAACATTTAGACATCTAAACCATAGTTCATTTTCATTTATAAGTCCTCTTAAGTGGGCAGTCAGAGTTACACTGGACTATAGAGACATTCTAAGCTATCATGTTTTCCCCCAGTTTTCCTTTAAACAAATCACCTAGCAAATCTGCTTTCCTGCATTGACATCACAATGTCTCCTTCTCTTCCATGTACAGCCCTCTTGTAATTGAGATCAACATGTGAACCCTTTACTTCATGCTTCTTTTAAACCCAGTGTTTATGCTTTGTTCATCTTCTTTTCTCTCCACCTCTGTAGCCGGTTTAATTCAAAGAGTTATCTTCTGGTGAACCTGTAGCTTGTTTGTATTTATTTAAGACTAAGTAAGTACAATGAACTGCTTATATGTCATCATCTAATCTGATCATTTATGGTCTAGTCCTTTAATTTCTAGGTATTGGTACTTATTCAGCCAAAGATGAGATACTGATATTGGATGAGGAGGCCTGGCTCGCAACCAGCATTCCAAATCATCACGAGGGTGTTAAGGTCAGGGCCCTGTCCAGCCACTTGAGTTTCTCTACACCAAACTTTATGGACCTTGATTTGTGCACTGGGCACAGTCATACTGTAACACTAAATACATCTCAAATCCTTTCATTCCTCATAGACAACATTACCAAGATACTGATTAATTCCCTTGTGATTGCAACTCTACTAACTGACCTCCCTCTTTCCCTCCTTAAATCCCGACTTAAATTAATTCCAACCACTCCTGTCAGAGTAATCCAATCATCCTATAGCCCTTTGCATGCTGGCCCACTGTTCCAGACTCCAGGCTCTTACCTACCAACCCTTAAAAGCCCTCCCTGGTTGCTACCAGTCTGTCAAACAACTGCCACATTTCACTTCTCGAATAGCTTTTATACAGAAAATAAATCTACCTTTCATTCTCTCATCGCTTCCCTCCCTCTTTGATTGTTTCACTTATTGTCTTGCCTCTCTTTCTAACTAGATGTCTGCATGGCTCCTCAAAACTCAATCTCTCTCACAAAGTATTTTAATATCCATTCTTCTATAGTAGCAGTGTCAGGGACATTTGACTGTCCCCTTAACCATGAATTATAACATTACCAGTGCCAAAGAGATATCTTTTATGGGAGACAAAACAAGGCCTTAGTGTTAGCCTAATCTTTCCAAGTCTAAGATTTACTATTTGCTAATCTTGATGTGCCATATGTATCCATATACTGTAGATTAATCTTATAACTTCTCCAAATAACAAAACTACCTTAAAATATGTGCATTTGTTTAAATTGTAAGTACAAGTAAGTTTCATATTTAAATATTGTTTACCTTTGCCTGTAGTTATTCTATTTTTTTTCGGTGGCGTACAAGTAAAACCTTAAAAAAACAAAGAGTAAAAACAAAGAAAATCCTGTTTTTTGTCTGAATCTTTACGTCAACTCATTGTTTGCAAATGTCTTAGTCACTCTTCAGTTTGCCTACTAGAAATTGTAAGAAAAGCAGACAAAAACACGTATCTTATGTCAAGACTATTGTCACTTATTTGATGTGAAACTGGAAAATCCAATATTAACTGTTTGATAGGTGCTTCGAAAGAGTTGTAAAAGGACTATGACAGACAAATGTGGAATAATACATTCTTAAAGAGAAAAATAAAAAGGAAGATATTTATTATATTTTCCTAAGTCAGAAATAATTGCACATGTATATGTTTTAAGTGCTCATTTTATTTTATTTCAGTAAAATCAATGTGCTAAAACATAATACACTATATGACCAAAAGTATATGTAACCCTGACCATCACACCTACAGTCCTGTGAAAAAGAAAGTAAAACCTCTTAGAATTCTATGATTTTACACATCAGTACATAATAACAATCATCTGATTCTTAGCAGGTATAAAAATGCTAACATGACATTTTACACTGTTATGATTTATTCAACAAAAATAAAGCCAAAATGGAGAATCTCTGTGTGATCCTTTGGTGATCTGGTAGAGACATGGCTTACTCGACCATGTCTCCTTACCTAAGAGTCCATGCCTAGGGCTATCAGCCGTGTTGCCCGTCTGTGGCCTTCTAGGCGCGTGCCCTGTCTGAGGGCTTTCCTGCTATGAGTCCAGCTCCCTGCTCCTGCATGGCAAGTGGGCTTTCGTGCTATGTGCATCTGCCTTTGTGTCTGTGCTTTATTCAGTTGTGTTGACCAGTCCTGTTTTGCCTGTCTTGCCAGCTTTTCTCCAATACAGACTGTATCATATATACCATATTTCCTCGATTATAAGATGACCCTTGTTATAAGACGACCCCCCCCAAATTTTAAATATTAATTTAGGGGAAAAAATAAAGTTTTACTAGTAAATATTAATTCACATATAAATTATTTTTTCATATTTAATAAAAACTATGATTGATAAAAATGCACTTTTTGGTTTTTATTTCCTTTTATTTGCCAACCTGCCCCAGTTATGCACATCTGCCTCCCAGATATGCCTTTTCCCCTTATATGCCACTCTGCCCCCCCAGAAATGCCTTATACCCCTATATGCCACTCTGTCTCCCAGATATGCCTCTTGATCCCCTTTTTGCTACTCTTCCCCCAGATATGCCTTATACACCCCTAAATACCACTCTACCTCCCTGATATCCCTTTTATATATAAAAAAAAGACGGCGTTTAAAAGTAGCTCACTGGCGCCCCCCTTTCAAATGGCGCCTATGGCACGAGCCATAGGTGCCATACCCTAGATACGCCTCTGAGTACACATCATTATATATGAATCAGGGCACCCTGCAGGGGGGTATGAAGGGGAAAATAATGATTTTGGTGCAATATGGGGTCATGATAGGGGATGGAAATCACAGTAGGAGGAATATTATGATGATGATGATTATGGTGGGACATACAAATATGGTGGTTGGGATATAATGTGTGTGATACATACACACATACTCTAAAACATATAAATACATACATACACACATAATCTAACACCTTATACAAACATTCATACAGACACCTGGCATACATACATACAAACACAAATATAAATACACACACATGCATACACATACATACATACTTTAACCCCTTAAGGACCGGGCTCGTTTTTTCTTTTTGTACCCTGTGGGACCGAGGCTGTTTTAATACTTTTGTGGTGCTTGTGTTCAGCTGTAATTTTCTCCTCACCCATTTAGTGTACCCACATAGGTTATATATTGTTTTTTTCAGGACAAGATGGGCTTTCTTCAGATACCATCTTATTTACTATAAAAAAAATAAAAAAACATAGTGAAAAATTGCAAAAAACACGTTTTACGACTTTTATTTGAAAAATCTTTTACTCACCTAAAAAAGCAAGTAAAAAAACTAGCTAAATAGATTCTACTACTTGTCCTGAGTTTAGAAATACCCAATGTTTTTATGTTTTTTTGTAAGTTATAGGGCAATAAGTACAAGCAGCGTTTTATGATTTCCAAACCGTTTTTAACAAATCTGGTCAGTCTGCCTCCATCTCCTCTTTGGAACATCTTTGAAGCCGTTTAACTCAATTTAACCCATTCAAACCATATATTTTTGAAAACTAGACACCCCAGGGTATTTCAAATGCTGTTATTTTAACCCTTTCCATGCAACAGTTATACAACCACACTTTGTCAAACTTTGTAATAGTAATTTTTTTTTTTTTCTTCACACAAATTGCACTTTAGTTATAGATAGACAGGTTCTGGTATATGTCACTGTCAAACAACACCTCAACGTGTGTTCAGGAACATCTCCTGAGTACAGAGATACCCCACATGCATGGGTTTGTCAGATTGTTTGGCTGGTAAAAGGCTACTTTTGGGGCATGCGTAATTCAGGTGGTCACTGTCAAACAACACCCCAATGTTCAGGAACATCTCCTGAGTGCAGTGATACCCGACATGCATGGGTTTGTCGTGTTGTTTGAGATTTAAAATGCCACATTTGGGAAGTGCGCTTTTTTCTCCATTTTGGTCAGTCTGTACCTATGCCCTATCTTTGAGCTCGGCCACTTCAATTTACCCCATCAGCCATTTTTTTTTTATATTAGACACCCCTTGGGTATTTGAAGTGCTTTTATTTTAACTCTTTGTTGAGATTTTTGAGAAATTTTAGCACTTGCTCAAAATAATAAACTTTATTTTTTTATTTTATTTTATTTTTTTTAATACTTTTTTTATATTTTTTTTACACATTTTGCTTGTACTGGATGGTTCATCCAGTGACATCACTGCATAATTTTTTTTAAATGTTAGCACTTTTTTTATTTTATTTTTTTTTTCATTTTTTTTTTTATTTTATTATTTTTTGAATATTTTACTAATCACATTGTGATTAGAAAGCTGGGCTCCATTGACTTGCATGGTTGAATGCAGTACCTGTATTCAACCTGCAAGTGGAGCCAGAGTTCTCTAGAGGGCCGCCGCCATCTTGCTAATGGCGAAGATCACCGGCAGCTGCGGCTGTGACCGCTTTCCGGAGCGGTCACAGCCCATCCAGAGGTAAGTGTTTGGTGTCACTGGATGCCTCCTGATCTCCTAAACGTTTTTAAAACGGGCGTCCGCCGCCATACAATGTATGGCGGCTGTTGACGTCCCAGAGAGGGTCCAGACATGGCCCCCGATGCCGATCTCGGCCTTGCTGAATGCCTCAACATCGAGGCATTACAGTAACGCCGTTTAAGCGACGAAAGTGATCGTTGATCACTTTCTAAGCTTATTTAATTTTTTGACGGTTCAGGACCGTCAAAGGTCATTACGTGACCGTTTTTCCATGACGGTCCTGAACCGGCAAAGGTCCTTAAGGGGATAATCAGGGGTGGCCAAGGCTCATTATTCTGATATCTGTATATATGTCTGTGCTTAGTATATATAAAGTTGGTGCCTTACACTGCCACCTGGTGGTGAACTTTGTTTCTGTCAACTTCCTGTTCCAGGTTATTCCACTGTAAGCAAGTCTGAGAAGAAGTAACAGTTATGAGCTCTCCCTTTTTCTTACACACAGGCCTTGGAAATATAAGTCTGATAGTCATTGTTTTAAATACATTAGTATATACTTTCACTGATTTAAGTACTGTTTCATGTTGGTGTATATTATTTTCATGTCAGTAAGGTGATATGAGCTTGGCTAGCTAGGCCTTTGTTTTCTGTCAGTTGATATTTGAATAGTCATGTATGCCTGTCACTTGTATGCATTGTAGTTTGAGAATGTGTACAAACAATGTTCTAATATATGTTCCTAATTCTGTATATTTTGCAGTTTTAAAAAATAAAATAAAAAAGAAAGTAAAGTCAGTAAGAGTCCAAACAGTACCCTTGCTTCCTGGGTTTTTATTGAGAAGTTGTTCGCTGTCTGCCAAACCTTGTACTAGCAACATATTGTGAGGGCAGAACACTCATTGATGCACATGGGGGGAGTAGGCTGGCCCGTGTGGTCAAATCCAACAGATGAGTTACTGTAGCTCAAATTGGTAATAAAGTTAATGCTGGTTCTGATAGAGAGGTGTCAGAACACACAATGCATCTCAGTGTGTTGCGTATGGGGCCGTGTAGCCGTACACCAGTCAAGGTGCTCATACTGACCCCTGTCCACTGCCAAAAGTGCATGCAATGGGTGCATGAGCATAAGAACTGGACCACAGAGCAACAGAAGAAGGTAGTCTGGTTTGACGAATCATGTTTTCTTTTACATCACGTGGATGGCACTATACACTTGCACATACACCCATTATTTTATTATTAAAATGTTGTTAGGATATTATTATAGGCATTTCTGATAATCTGTACGTTTCTAAATTGATCTATGCATCTAATGCAGGATTTGCATGTGTTAACTAAATTGATCTTAATGTTTCAATGTGCTTCTCATCTGATCTATACACACAGGGTTTTCATGTGATATTCTGTTGATATGTTTGTTTACAAGGCCGTCCTACTTTATAACATATCAAAGATATTTGCATATTTGTACCTATAAATGTTTTGGACTGGTGCAATACAGCTTTTGAGCATTAAAGGGTTATTAGGACTGTTAAAAATTAATGATTGGTTAACAAATGTTTGGCACATGTTCACTGTTTAGCAAAATATTTTTTTATATCTTTTCATGTGACAACACTGAAGAAATGACACTCAATGACACTCAAATAACAGTGTAAATTTGATGTACTCTCAAAATAACAACACACAGCCATTAATGTCTAAACCTTGGCAACAAAAGTGAGTACACCTAAGTAGAAATGTCTAAATTGGGCCCAAAGTGTCAATATTTTGTGTGACCACCATTATTTTCCATCACTTCCGGAGCTTCACAGGTTGCCACTGGAGTCCTCTTCCATGACGACATCACGGAGCTGGGAGATGTTAGAAACCTTGCTCTCCCCCACCTTCCGTTTGAGGATGCCCCACAGATGCTCAATAGGGTTTAGGTCTGGAGACGTGCTTGGCCAGTCCATCACCTTTACCCTCAGCTTCTTTAGCAAGGCAGTGGTCGTCTTGGAGGTGTGTTTGGGGTCGTTATCATGTTGGAATACTACCCTGTGGCCCAGTCTCCGAAGAGGGGATCAAGCTCTGCTTCAGTATGTCACAGTACATGTTGGCATTCATGGTTCCCTCAATGAACTGTAGCTCCCCAGTGCCAGGAGCACTCATGCAGGCCCAGACCATGACACCCCCACCACCATGCTTAAATGTAGGCAAGACACACTTGTCTTTCTACTCCTCACCTGGTTGCCGCCACACACGCCTGACACCATCTGAACCAAATAAGTTTATCTTGGTCTCATCGGACCACAGGACATGGTTCCAGTAATCCATGTCCTTAGTTTGCTTGTCTTGCTTGTCTTAGGCATAATCTTTAGAAGATGCTTCCTTCTGGGGCAACAGCATGCAGACCAATTTGATGCAGTATGCGGCGTATGGTCTGAGCACTGACAGGCTGATCCCCCACCCCTTCAACCTCCGCAGCAATGCTGGCACCACTCATACGTCTTTTTCCCAAAGACAACCTCTGCATATGACGCTGAGCATGTGCACTCAACTTCTTTGGTTGACCATGGTGAGGCCTGTTCTGAGTGGAACCTGTCCTGTGAAACCGCTGTATGGTCTTGCCCACCGTGCTTCAGCTCAGTTTCAGGGTCTTAGCAATCTTCTTATAGCATAGGCCATCTTTATGTAGAGCAACGATTCTTTTTTTCAGAGTTCTTTGCCATGAGGTGCCATATTTAACTTCCAGTGACCAGTATGAGAGAGTGTGAGAGCGATAACACCAAATTTAACACACCCCATTCTCACCTGAGACCTTGTAATAAATGAGTCACATGACAGCAAGGAGGGGAAATGGCTAATTGGGCCAAATTTGGATACTTCGACTTAGGAATGTACTCACTGTTGTTGCCAAGGTTTAGACATTAATGGCTGTGTGTTGGGTTATTTTGAGGGGACAGCAAATTTGTAAGCAAGTTATACAGGCAGTACACTCACCACATTGTAGCAGAGTGTAATTTCTTCAGTGTTTTATATTATATAATAAAATATATCACTTTTGTGAGATACTGTATATATATATATATATATATATATGCACACAGTATATGCGTTAGACATGCATTGTTAACTACATAATATGTACTTGAAATATGATTTCAAAATAACAGCTGGACTCGCAGTTATTTTTAATTCTTTAATATTAGCCCCTGCTACTAATATATACTAATGTTAGCCCCTGCTGCCAATATATATTAATATTAGATCCATGCTTCCTAACATGCAATCACTCCTTCCGCTACCACACCAGAAAAAAATAGTTGCCACAGCCAGGACCGGATTAACCTAGGGGCCGACGGAGCTCAGTCGAACGCCGGAGCTGCGTGATTCAATGCGGCCGATTCGGCCCCACGACCACCTCCGACGGCCACCTAAAGTTAAAGTGTCTGGCTTGTTGACGCCATGACGCTTAGTGCCTCAATGAGGCTCTTCGTCCCACCCCCTTAGAGATGCGATGTGACACTCGAGGGGGCCGGCTCACATGGAGTTCACTTGGTATAAGTATACAAGGCTGGCTGGGGCATACAACTGGAGGGTACAAACTGGGTGTTGGTGTGGCAGAGCCTGTCCTGGTGTGTGTGTCTGGGTGTCGGTGTGGCAGAGCATGTCCTGGTGTGTATGTCTGGGTGTCGGTGTGGCAGAGCTTGTTCAGGTGTGTGTGTCTGGGTGTCTGTGTGGTAGAGCCTGTCCTGGTGTGTTTGTGTTTGAGTGTCGGTGTGGCAGAGCCTGTCCTAGTGTGTGTGTGTGTGTGTGTGTCTGGGTGTCGGTGTGGCAGAGCCTGTCATGTTGTGTTTGTGTGTCGTTGTGGCAAAGCCTGTCCTGGTGTGTATTTAGTCATCTGTTTCCCAACAGGGAGAGGTACCTGATAGCTTCTGGACACTCCTTTCATTAAAGAAAGTTTTAAAAAAGGTTCCCCCAGAGTAAGGACGGTCAAAGAGGTGCAGCAGCAGTAGTAGTAGAGCACTGGGCCTGTGGAGCAGGACTGCATTTCCCCAGTATTATATATATATTGTGACAAAAGGTGTGGAAAAGTGGTAGATGGCAGGTATATTAGACCAGCCTTGGTCAATAGTACCCTGCTTTTAACCCCTTAAAGACAATAGGGGTTCTTACTCGTAGTATATTGTGGGACAATGGCTCTTTTAACATTTTTCAGTGTTGCTGTTTAGCTGTGATTTTCTTCTTTTTCATTTCGTGCTCCCACATATATTATATATTGTTTTTTTCAGGACAAACAGAGCTTTCTTTAGATACCATTATTTTTATCATATCATCTAATCTACTATAAAAAAAATGATAAAGTATGGTGATTTTTTATTAAAAAATTACTTTTTCTCACTTTTTAAACAAAAAACTTTTACTCATCTGCAAAAACTAATGAAAAAACCTGCTAAATAGATTCTACTATTTGTCCTGAGTTTAGAAATACCAAATGTTTTTATGTTTTTTTGCTTTTTTCTGCACGTTATGGGGCAATAAGTATCAGTAGCGTTTTGCTATTTCAAAACTAATTTTTCCCCAAAGCTGGTCATTCTGCCCCATGTGCCATTTTGGGTATCTTTGAAGCCGGCCAATGAAATTTACCCCATTAAACCATATATTTTAAAAAACTAGACACCCCAAGGTATTTTAAATGCTGGTATTTTAACCCTTTTCATGCACTAATTCTACCACTAGCCTTTGTCAAACTTTATGGTAGTAAATTTTTTTTTAATTTTTTTCACACACGTTGTACTTCAGGTATAAATTTACCGCTCCTGGTATATGTCCGTGTCAAACAACACCCCAATATGTGTTCAGTAACATCTCCTGAGCGCAGTGATACCCCACACGCATGGGTTTGTTGGGTTATTTGGGAGGTAAAAGTGAGGTGTGTATTTTTTTGCCATTTAGACATCTGGTCAGTCTGTGCCCACGTCCCATATCTGGGGTATCTTTCAAGCTGGCCAATTCGATTTACTCCATCAAATCATACATTTTTTAAAACTAGGCACCCTATGGGCATTTATAATGCCAATATTTTAACTCTTTCTGTGTGGGGATTTTTTGGGAAGATATAGTGCTAATTGTAGGACTTGTGCGTAAAAAACGTATACATATATATCTATTTGCACTTTTTTCGTGACAGTAGGGAATTATTTTTTACATGTAACTATATATATATTTTTTTTTTTATTTTTTTTTTTATTATTTTTTTTGAATTTTTTTTACATTTTTTTTACATTTCTTTTCCATTTTTTTTTTTTACTATACACTGAGGTTGTGCAGCCACCACTGAGGCTACACAACCTCAATGTATAGTTAAAAAATGTCATCACCTCAATGAAGAGGCAGGCTGGAATGCCCCTCACCCGGGGGGGGGGGGAGTTGACAGACCAGGGATTTCAGGGTCTGTCGTTTAACCCACCGATCGCCGTGATTCACTGTGAATCACGGGGATCGGGAGGTTGTGAAGCCCCCTCTGGAGCATTGCGGGCTTGCCTCAATGAAGAGGCAGCCTGGAATGCCCCTCACCCGATTTGCATCGGGCTCGGGGGCGTGTTTAACAGATCTGTAATTTACATCTGCCTGGACAGCCTTACGCGGCAAACCAGTAACACAACCTCGGGTGACCTCTACCTGCAAGAAATGCCTCAATCTCTCCCTATTTATACCTGGGACTTCCACTTCTGGGTCACCCTTGGTTGGTGTATTTTGGTTTTTTGCTTGTGAGTTCGATAGTGACTGACTTGTTTTGACCCGGCTTGTTGACCTTGTTCCTGTCTCACTGATTTGGCTCCTGATTCCTGTACGTCTGGTATTGATTTGGCTTGTTGACCTCGCCTCTGGATTCTGATTCGGCTTATCCTGCTTACCTGTTTGACCCGGCTTGTTCTCTGGCTTTACTCTTGGTTCCTGTTTGGCCCGGCTCACTCTGCCATCCGGGGTCCGACCTCACCTAAACATTACAATGACGTCAAACTGTGTTTTTATATGCATCTTATTCATGACTAATTTGTTCTTCAAATATAAATGCATGGTTTGTTTCTATTCTGAACAAATAAAAAAATATTATTTCCATTGCTGGTATTTATTCCCAGTGCGGTCCTGACTTACAGACACAGATCCTACTACAAGTTATTGAAAGCACTTGACACATTAAGCTTGCAATCACAAGATATTACTGTCACGGAACCGGGTCCATACAGACGACTGTAAAAACCCAGAACGCCCAAAGATTGTGTGCAGGAGTTGCGGTGCAGGAGCGGAGTTGGACAGGGCCTGGTGCAGGGCGACAACACTTTTTCACGGTGGGCATCTAAGGTTGTGCAGCCACATACCAGCGCCCTGATATAGCAGCGGATGATGACATAACCGAACTTGGAGAAATCCTGCAGGCACCCTGGAGCAGGCATGAGACATAGCACTAAAATCATGTGCAGGATGCTGCGGGCTGAGAATGTGGAAGCTAAGCAGAGTATATAGCAGAAACATAAGCAAGCAAGGGTGACAGAGCAAGGAGAAGGGGACCAAGCAAGAAACATAACCAGGGGATTCAAGACAGGACACCCCTCTACCGGGGATTCAAGACAGGACGCCCCTCTACCGGGGATTCAAGACTGGATACCCCTCTACCGGTGATTCAAGACAGGTCACCCCTCTACCGGGGATACAGGACAGGACAGCCCACAGGTTACATCACAGACTGACATAAATACAGGAACTAGCCTAGGACTGTATGATAACTATTGGAGATTCTGTCACATCTTATGGCCATAGTATGCTTAACCCACCACTACGCCAAAGTACTCCAATGACGGTGGGTCCTAACGCTAAATTCCCGCCTACAGAGGTACTAAACAAACCAAACATGAAATCGAAACACATAGCACTGAGACATACCTTTAGACTGCTGACTGAAACAAACAGAACACACGGGTGGGGCACACCTTATAGAGGAAACAAAGCTGAAGCAAAGAGCAAGACTGGAATCAAGGAATCAGAGGTTCAGGACAGAACATACAGAAATCCAGAAATGGACCACAGCAAGACAGGGAAACAAAAGATATGCAGCTCTGCAGCCTGGGTAGAGCGTGACAATTTCATGACAGCATTGCATTACAGGGGCGGATTTAGAGCTAACCTGGGGCGGGATTATCACACTAAAAGACACACCCAAACACTCACAGTACTACACATATCCATATGGAGTCACTAACACACACTCCGGAACACATACTAACATTCCCAAACACACACAATAACATACCCAGAAACGCACATCGATACACACTAACATGCCCACACATTAACATACTCTATAGCGACAAAAGTATTAGAACACCTGACCATTTCACCAATAGGGACTTTTATGATATTACATTCTAAATACCTTGGCATTAATATGTAGTTACCCCCCCCCCCCCCCGCCCTGGTGCAGCTATAACAGCTTCTGCTCTTCTGAGAAGGATTTCCACAAGATTTTGGAGCGATTCTGTGGGAATTTTTACCCATTCATACAGTAGAGCATTTTTGGGGTCAGGCACTGATGTTGGAGGAGAAGGCCTGGCTTGCAAACTCTATTCCAGTTCATCCCAATTGTTGAGGTCAGGTCAGCCAACCATGTCTATATGGACCTTGCTTTGTGCACTGGGAATAGAAAAGGGCCTTCCCCAAACTGTTCCCACAAAGATGCAGCCATGAACCACCCCATCTCTATCCTTGCACTCAACAGAGGTCCCCAAATTTGGACACAATGATATACCCTTATCTAAAATAAGGGTATATCATTGTGTTTTTCCACGTACCCTTCATTACCAAGATGAAACAAAGAATTAAAGGGAAAACACATTTTTTAATGCGTAAAAGATTTTTATTTAAATGACATTTTATACTCTGGATGAGCCCACAATGGCACAAGAAAAGAAAAAAGATATAATTTCTCAAAGTACAAATAAATATCTAATTTTGTTTAACTAAATTGTAGAAAAATACTTGTATGAAATATGTTTAAATAAAGATTTAAAAATAATAAAATCCTTCATTTCTACCTCCTTAAAATCCTGGAATTAATGAATAATTTTATCATGTAAACATAATCATGTATGGATATGACAGCAGAAAAAGCCTCCAGTTAGTGAAATGTCACAAACATCACATCAGTTGTACAGATGACTCTTAATAAACAGGAACCTGCAATATATAGACTACATTGGTTACACAAACAATGGCAGTGTTTGGAGTGCAGTTCCATTTTTCAAAAATGCTCTATGTACTTTTTTTTTTTACAATTACAATAATCTCATGAGATGGTTTCACAGGAGTACATATAGGAGTGAGGAGACCAGTTTGGTGTAACATTGTGGGTGGCCAGTTGGATGGATAATGACAGAGGCCTTTCCGAGAAAAAAGAAAAGGGTAAGGTAGTGTCATCGATAGGCTGTAAATAGAATGTGTTTGTTTATCCAGAAGAATAGGATGTCAAGAAAATTTTTTTGTCAAAAGTTAAGTATATGTGAATTTTTCACTTATTCTAATCCTTTGGTGTAAGATGCTGATATATGTGCTTCCTGATCAGTTTTTGAGCTGCTGCTGGTGCTGCTCATCTTCATGATCCTCTTCCTGTTGCTGTTGTTGTTGTTGCTGTGATGTAGATGTTTGGGATTCTTTGTCACATTCTGTTCTGGTGCAACCGCACTGTTCCACATAGATGTATGAGTAAAGTGAGCTGGTTCCATCGAGACATTTGAGGCTCACTTCCCGTTTGCTGGTCTTCATCTCTTGACAACAGCTGCACTTGTGCTCCATGGTATTTGCCTCCGCAGAGTACCTGTAAAAAATTGTTAATGGAAGAGAATGATTATTACATGTGGTCAAGTTATTCTAAATCTCTATATTTTATGCTGTTTTAAACTTGCTATTATAAGTTTGTTTTGGCCTACAAGATCACCAAAAATTTAACATACAGAAGGACTGACTTATATTTTTGGAATAATGTATGTGTTTTGGGAAAGAACATCTGACTGTCACTTCTATTGACCATCACAGCACAAAACACATTACTGCATTTGGCCTATAAAAGAGCATCTGCCACAACTTACATTGATGTGGTCATGCAACCTCCTCCACAGTATGACAGCTCCACGGTCTGGTCTGACTCACAGGTGCCGGTTCTGATACGAGTGGACTGTTTATGGACCTGGCATTCCGACACAGCAGCTTAAAAGAAAAAGGAGAAGTAGAGGGTTTGTTGGATTTTTTATGGATCAGATTTATATACACGCATACTCTTTATTCTTTGCGATCTTATACATATGCATTGAATGCATTTGGGACCATATTACAAACCCTGAATTCTGGCTCATTACAGGTGCACCTAGGCAGGGGCATTACCACTATTTTACTTTTTAAACATTATTATCATAAGAAACATTAAATAATATGTGATGGAAGGAAATTTACGAAAACAAGACATAGCAACATGTGGAAACAATGATCTTATCTGGATTGTATCGGATTAAAAACATTCTAGATAAGTGCTTATCCTATTAATTCATGTTTGTTTAGCAATGTTGTTATTCCCTTTGTAATATACTTTGCATGGCTTTTCAAAATCATGTGTGATTGATCAAACTATGCTTACATTCACAAGTCTTGCAGCAGCCATTCTCTGACATTTTGATGGTACCCTGTGTGAACATGAATAACACCTAGTTAGAACTTATAGAAGAGATCAAAATGCAAAACTCGAAAACAGAACTGAATAACAAAGTATGTTTTTCAAACACTGGCCTCTTTTCATTCACATATGAGTACTACAACAATGCTTTACACTGCTATTTTTGTACTGTACAAAAAGTCATATCCATGTAAAGAATACACATATTATTTGGTATTACAATTAACATATAAATATTATTACCTGTGCATTTTCTGTTTGCATTGTTCTAATTAAGCATGCAAGTTCAGGATACAAGTGTTATCAATGAATGCCAAAAGTAGTTGCCATTTTGCACATACCTCCAAGCAGTTTTCTGGGTTAAAGGCTGGGCATGTTTCTTTCTCAGTTACAACATCATAAGTATCAGTGCAGGTGTAGGAGGTACACTTGTGCTCTGGTGGGGTGTATTTTTCTCCAGGCTAAAATGAAGAAGAACAATATTGAATAACTATGCTGGGATTCGTTTAGAAATGTAATTACAATTATAACTGCAGGTGTCTTAAAGAAATCAGTTTCCATCTATGCTTGTGGATTAATATCTTGAATCTAGGTTATCATATGAGTTTCATCAAAATCATTCAACCAGTCACTAACCCCTTCAGGACCCTAGGATGTATTATTATGGAGTGTGATCTAAAGTTATTGCACTAGTGAGGACATATTTCCTACCAGTGCATGGGAAACAAGTTTGTTTGGATTCTCCTCTATCAGCAGGGGCCAGCAAGTTATTTTCCACATGTTTTAACATATTACTCAGACTAATGAACAATTTATACAAAAAGTATCAAAAGAAAAGACAATAGATAAATAATTATTTCAATATATAAGTTAAACATAAAAAACAGAATCATGGTTGAATAAACATATGGTACAAAAATGCAGAAGAGCTCTGGTAATGTGGGTGTGAAAAAATGTGAAGAAAGACATGAATATTACATATTCAAAACCTTTAGAGCGATAAGTGGACTTTCTTCTTTTCTCATTTTCTCTAGGGACATTTGCCCTTTGTTTTATACTTTTATGTCCTCAGACCTCAATTTCAGAACCACTACTTGGAAAACTACCAATTCTATAAATGTTATAATGATTTTGGTTTTTGTAAATTTA
This sequence comes from Spea hammondii, assembly GCA_029215755.1. Taxonomy (NCBI): domain Eukaryota; kingdom Metazoa; phylum Chordata; class Amphibia; order Anura; family Pelobatidae; genus Spea; species Spea hammondii. Next base: position 11,149,305 of record JARDYJ010000009.1, read on the forward strand.
GAAAACGGTAGAACAAATGTCTTACCTTCAGAGTTATGGTTGTGTTGTCTTCCATCTTCATTGTACAAGCCACCTTGATGCATTCTCCACAACATTTCCCAGCTGTCGTCTTGTATTCGAAACCCTTTATTATATAACCATATTGTTTGCTTAATTCTTCAGATTAATTACTTGATTAATTGTATTGTTTTATTATTTGTAAATATATCAGTTAAATGTAATTTGGCACATACCTCTGAGCAGTCTAAGCTGTTATGGATAAGGCACTTCTCCTTCTCTGTTACTACATCGTAAGTATTAGTACAGGTGTAGGAGGTGCACTTCTCGTCTGGTGGGCTGTATTTTTCGCCAGGCTAAAATGTAGGACAATGTCAAAACCATGATAGGCTTCTTTAAGATACCTTTCTTTAAGAAGCCTAAATCTCTCCTGTTGTAGTGTGACATCCATGACTCTCTTCAAGTTATTGACTATAAATAATAAATAATTATTGTCTTATAAATAAAAATAGCTGTTTAACTACCTAAAAGTTAGCTTGCAAACGATTTGTTTAGAGACCCCATGTAGATATGCACTGAAAACTTATGACAGATGCCTTGTTTTCTGCTATTACTATTTGTCAATAATGAATGCCATCCATACAAAGTAATATCTACATTTGCAAACTTATTTACCATACAGAGGACCACCTCGGAAAGTGATCTATGTTGATCCTCAGACCGAGAATCATAAATATAAATTCTACCAATGTAAAGGTGTTCTTGGTTTCAACATGACTCAATGTAGAGATACAGAGAACAATGCCGTTTATATGATGGTCATACCTTGAGAGTTATTGTTGTGTTGTCATTCATCTTCATTGTACAAGCCACCTTGATGCATTCTCCGCAACATTTTCCAGATAACAATTTGTATTCAAAGCCCTGAGATAAATAATTATATTTTTGCTTTGTTTATCAAATATATTATTTGCATCATTAATGACAGAATTATCAGGATTTTAATATAATTATTATTATTACTATTTTATTATTCAGAATATTATATATTATAACTTTTATTTGTTAAGTAAAGCACACTTTTAGTATCAAAATATTATAATGTAATAACAAATTTAGCAGCTCATTAAATGCATACCTGTAGACAGTCTGCTGAGTTCACAATAGCACATTTTTCTTTTTCTGTTACCACATCATACGTCTCAGTGCAGGTGTAGGAGGTGCACTTCTCGTCTGCTGGAGTGTATTTTTCACCAGGCTGAAAATGTAGAGGGACAATGTCAAAACCATGCTGGGTTTCTTTTAGAAAGTCCAAATGAATTATTGCAGAAGCCTGGATCCATCTCTTAATGGTTGTATAAAAATCATGACCTTTTTTTAGTAGATGGTTGAATAGATAGCCGAATAGATAGATAATTATTTGCTTCAGAAAGATACAGATAATGGATATTTAAGAGCTGTTTAGGGACCACCTCAGAAAAGCATTGACCAAAAGAGTGCTCTAGGCTACCTGTAGCTAAATACAGATACATACAGAGTAATACCTTCATATGCATACAAGGAAAAGGTTGCTCTCCTATCATCTTAAGGTCAAAAAATTATCTTTTTATATTCATTCTTTTAAGTATATTTTCCTATGTACACAGATTTGATAGATACGTGTATTTTCTATTTTTTAATGTTGTTCTTTTAATTAGTGTCTGTAACCAAATTTGAAAGCTTCCCACACTATTTATATGGAGGTCTTTAGAATGCCTATTACACTTTGAAAAAGCCATTTTTGGGCGAAACACATTGTGTTTTATCCACTTTTGCTTTTATTTAGAAGAAACCACAACCACAAGAACATCCACAAGCGGGGATTATACTGCCGATGCTGTTACAATAGAGCGATATTTAGCTCTATATAGTGTAAGTGTTTCCTGTTATTATTTACCTTGGCTCCATAAGACATACTGCACTACTTTTAATTTTTCCTTCATTTTACATATCTTCATCCCCTGGTTGGTATTGGAAGACCCTTACAGCCATCATACATGTTTTTTATGAATAGTGATTGTACCTTGAGAGTTATAGTTGTGTTGTCATCCATCTTCATTATACAAGCCACCTTGATGCATTCGCCACAACATTTTCCAGTTATCATTTTGTATTCAAAACCCTGTATTAAATAAAAAAAATTTTTTGTTGTTATTATTATTATTATTATTACTACTATTATTTCAAACTACAATATATATCACAAAACTATAATTATTAAATCCCTACACAAATGATCTACATAATCAAACAACAGATTAGTGTCTTGCCTACATCTACAATAAATGAGTATATTTAAAAATAGGTTATACACATTTTATAACATAATAGAACATTAAGCTGTCATTTAGAACATACCTCTGAGCAGTCTGCTGGAGTAACGACTTTGCATTTCTCTCTCTCAGTTACCACCTCGTAGGTATTAGTGCAGGTGTATGATATACACTTCTCATCTGTTGGGCTGTATTTGTCCCCAGGCTAAAAAAGATAGAAAACCAATATCAAAACCATGCTGGGTTTTCTTTTAGAAAGTTTCTATTGCTTCAAATGCTATTTAATATCAGTGGCCTTCGGCTTGGTATAGGCTGTATTGTGAGTGATGCATGGGGCTGAAGAGTGATGAGTTTATTTTACTTTATCTTAATCCCATGATTCACAAACAATTTTGGGGACCACATCAGAAAATGCATTGAACCAAATAATATGTTTCTTGCTATGTATTACTTTTAGTTATGAATAGAGAAATATAACATTTTATGTTAATGTAACATTTTATTCATCAGATTCTATAACACTGCTACAATAGTACAGTGAAAACTAACATTAAACTTCACAATACACAAAATGGACATATTTGCATGCAAAGTAGTACCAACATATGCATAGAAAGGCAAATGCTTTATTTGCTCCCACATTTCTGTACATGCACATTTGTCCTCTAAGATTATATACCCCACTTCACCGGGGGTCATCTCACTGGTTGATGGACAAGAGACCTCAGTTTGAGAACCATTGCATAAAACATGACCAGTTTTATATTTTGGGCTGCAGCATGGATTGTAAATATATATATATATATACATATATATATATATATATATAATTACATAACCTATATAGTTATTGTACCTTGAGAGTTATAGTTGTGTTGTCATCCATCTTCATTGTACAAGCCACCTTGATGCATTCTCCACAACATTTTCCAGTTATTGTCTTGTATTCAAAGCCCTGTATTAAGTAATATTTTTCGTTACCTGCATTAATAGTCCCTAAAGGATTATCCAAATTTTTATTATCCATAATTACTGCAGTCTTTATCTCAAAGAATAATTATTTACTTAATGCCATTAGTGACTACCTGTGCATTCCATCTGATTAAGAGACCTCTGCGGCCCTTATAAGCTTATGTATCAAATTCTACTAAAGACTACATTTTCTCTTGGGCTACTGTGGTTATATCCATTATATCCATTAAAAAACATAGAATGGTGTTTTACATTAAGCCTATATCTACAAAAGTGTTGTATTTAGAAATTTCATTGACTTATGTTAATCAATATTTTAACATATAAATGCTAAATGAAATCGAGACATACATAGCAGTCATTTAGCACATACCTCTGCGCAGTCTGCTGCGTTAACGACAATGCATTTTTCTCTCTCTGTTACCACATCATAGGTATCGGTGCAGGTGTAGGAGACGCATTTCTCATCTGCTGGGCTGTATTTTTCACCAGGCTAAAATGCAGAACAATGTGCAAACCATTGGTTTCTTTTAGATATGCTGCCCATGCAGTTGTCCAAAAGAGGCCCGTTTTCATCTCTAAATTTGTAGTCTATGACCCTCAGCTAGATAAAAGCTCATTTTATATGAAGTGAGATCAAAGTAGTGTTTCAACTAGACAAAGGTTAGCTTAAAAAGACTTGCGAACCGTAGGGTGATGTCTCATTTTCCCTTTGTAAATTCCATGAGTTAACAGTATTAGTGTTTTTGGTTATGGCTTGGTTTGTACATTTATTAAAAAATTGTAAAACATATATAGTGATTGTACCTTTAGAGTTATAGTTGTGTTGTCATCCATCTTCATAGTACAAGCCACCTTGATGCATTCTCCACAACATTTCTCAGGAATCATCTTGTATTCAAAGCCCTGGAATAAATGACAATCATTTTACTCAGTTCTTCAGATTCAATACCTGCATTATTACAACATGTAGTTAACAATATAGTATAATGTAGTATGTAGTATAATACATTGTATCAATATACATTACCATCATTAATAAGATTATTAAGTTAATGTTGATGTGATCAATGTGATATTGGCATAATTGATAATTATCAGGTAAAAAGGTGTCTTACAATGAGAATAAACAAACTATACAGGATTTACATTTTTTATATATAAATTACACTTAAAAAAATTTGATTTTTTTACTTTTTTCGTGTTACCATAGAAATTAATGGCAAGCATAGCTGTCATTTGGCGCATACCTCTGAACAGTCTGCTGGATTAAAGGCTGGACATTTCTCTCTCTCTGTTACAACGTCGTAAGTCTCAGTGCAGATGTGTGAGATGCACTTTTGGTCTGCTGGAGTGTATTTTTCCCCAGGCTAGAATGTAAAAGAACAATGTCAAAACCATGCTGTGTTTCTTTTAGAAATACTATATATATACAAGTTTGCATCCCCTCACTGTATTCATCTCTATCATTTCTCTTGGGATGCGGTGCCACTTATCTACCACCCTCTCAGTAAAGCAGTATTTACATTACATCTACACAGCTGACCCTCTAATTTAGGGACTTTTCTCTCGTGTCAGGCATATATGTGCATTCATTTTCAATAAGGACATAGATACCCTTTCTTTTACACTCTTGTATCATCCCAAAAATCCTCAAACCTAATAAATACAAAATTACCAGTTCTTGGTTTTAGAGAGACTTGTAAATGTATAATAGAGAACTATAGCAGCTATACCTTGAGAGTTATAGTGGTGTTGTCATCCATCTTTATTGTACAAGCCACCTTTACGCATTCTCCGCAACATTCCTGAGGATTCACCTTGTATTCAAAACCCTGTTTAAAACAATAGGATTTTTGCTCAGTTACTTATATATCTAGCTGCATTTTACTTACAGTTATATATATTTATTATCGCTATATCAATGTGCATTGTGAAAAGTAACATACAGCACTGCACTCCAGGATAGAACAAACTCTCTTCACAGTAACAGTGACAAACTGGTCTTCTATTTTGTTGCATTCATAGTAGAGACATGGTTCATTAGGTGGGGTCCATGTTTCTTCAGGCTGGGGGAAAAAAAAGCAAAAGAAAAGAATTAACATTGACTGAACCTATAATTGGTGTACTATTTCAAATGATAATAAAACAGGAAAAGTGAAAAATCTGCAATATTGAATATTGTTAGGAAATAAAATTTAGAATGTAGAATGTATACCTTTAACACTATAGTGGAGTTATCGGTGTTTTTCATTGTACACGCCACCTGATTGCATGTGCCACAGCACTCATCTTCATCTTTTGTATACTTGTATCCCTGTAACACAAAACAAATAAGTCACTTTTTCAGCCAGCTGTCAACCCCCTTTTTTAAAAGTTTCATTTTATATTCTTGAGACGTACCTGTTTGCATTCATCTGCGCTGGAGACAGTACATTCCTTTGTTACGCTCACGGTAACAAATTGCTCATCTGTTTTGTTGCATTGATAGTAGGAGCATTTGTCAACAGGAGAGTTCCAGGTCTCACCAGGCTGGGAAACAAAGCAAAATGTTAAAGCTGTATACTATATGTTTAAAGTTTGGGTTTTTTCATTGCCACTTACTGAGATTGTAATGAAGGTTCTTAAAAATTCTTAAGATTCTTCTTTAAAAACACCACAGATTTTTTTAATGAAGACATACCTTGATAACAATCGTGGTACCATCATTCGTTTTCATTGTACATGCCTCCTGTTGGCAACTGCCACAACAATGGTCTTCCAGCTTTTCATACTTGAAGCCCTGTGAAAAAACAATGAAAGAAAATAATATAGTAAAGGAAATAGCTTTACTTAGGATATGATGATGTGCAACATTTTAAATATGTCACCAGTAAACCAACCGACCTCTGCGCAATCTGTTTCACAAGAAATTGGGTCACATCTAATCTTTTTAAGCTTGGTCTCGGGATTTGTTTGATTTGTGCACAGACACTCCTCGCAGGTTTCTTTGGACTGTGGGATAATATGCCCTGGCTGCAAAAGAAAACAGAAAAATACATAATTGGTAAAATGAACCCAGAATAATATATACAGTACATTTATGAACATGTAGTTGGATTGCATACTGTATGTCACATAAATATGTTTTGATTATCCCCTCACTATGAGTGAAACAGCTATAAAATAAGTAATTGTTCCAAGAAAACAAAAAAATTATGAATTCACTTAACAAGTAAATTATTTGATACTACTTACCTGATATACAGCGTCATTCACTACACAGACTGGTTCAGGTGCTGTAAAAGGAAGACAACATATAAATATATATATATATATATGCATACATATACACATACACATGTACACAGGTGATAGATAGACAGACAGACAGACAGACAGATGCATGTCTTCACAGTGAGTTCACCAAATGCTAAGATGCCAGCAGGCTTTCCATAAGTTACAAATCTAGACTTGACTCTAAAATGAACTTTAATACTCACAGCAGCTGGAAGTGGGGCAGCAATCTCCTTCTAGAATTACTGAATGAACCCTAAATCCAAGAGGACAGCTTTCCTCCTCCTTTTTACATTTGCTTGTTTCACAGCCTGTTTTTGAAGAGATGACATATATATCATCACTGCTGTTTTAGAAATAAACTCATGGGATTTGTGAAGACGTAGAGGTCACCATAAACTTTGTGATTGTGTTTGACTTACGGCATTCACTCTTCTTACAACATGGCTGCTCGCTGTCTGGTACTAGAACAGAAACATAACCGTCCTTGTCACAGGTGGCTTCTGTGGGTTCGGCACATTTCAGTGGAGTGCACTGTACAGTGAGTGACGTGGCCTCACAGACACATTCTTGGCAGTTGCTGGTCCATTTCTCTGCAGGCTACACACATGGTACAGAAATGTCATGATACCTCAAGCTACATTGGTTAAAAAAAATAGAAAGATGGACTAGTCCCCCCGCCATAAAAACACTAAAACGTCACTCACTGCTTTGGGCATTCCATCAGGTCCAACGCAGGCTGGAGGAGATTAAAAATAAAGTTATTGGAAAGGGTTCAAGCTACATAGGCTAATGTTTTACAGATCATTAGCTTTATGGGAGTTTTATTTAGTTGTTCTGTTGACATTGTTGAAAATATGGAGCATTGCTAAAATACTAAAAACCATGTAAAAAGGAAAAAAAAACCAAGGAAACATTAAATATATATTGCCTAAATCAAAATACAACCTACAGTAGATCATTTCATTTTGCATACATATTTATAACTTGAAAATATCACATTGAGTGTCATTACTTTTCTTAAGTATGGACTAGCAACACCATAGCACAGTTTTAAATATCGTTCCCTTAAGACAGATTCTCCAGATTGATGATGATTTAATGTACAGATCCTGGTTATTGTACTAAAGCTCATATTATAGTAAAATTGCATCAATTATTTGCAGCTTGATAAATGAGCCAAAGATCAGGTTGATTTAATGACAATTCTTATTTTATGAGTTTAGAAGTGTACAACATTTTCATACTTACAGCAGCTCTTAACGCAGACATCGGTGTAAGCGTTGAACAACTTGGTCCCTGAGGGGCAGTAGCAGCCTTCTGTGATTCCATTGCTGAGGTTTGATACTTGCCTGTAATTTGAAACATGAATCTCTACAGATTTTGTCTGAGCACTTATCATGAGCAACTATGTGGTTAAATGCTTTAAAACTTTTAAATACATACATTGTTAGGAGAAACCATCTATCTATCACCTTATCTACATCCCTGCTGGAAACTCTCTAGCTAGCCTTGTCCCCCCTCCATTGATCTACCTTCTCTGAGTATTGTTCTAACATTGTCAATAATTATCCACTGGATGCAGTTTGAATCCTTGTGGTTTCTCTGCAAAGCTGGTGTCATGTCTTATGTAGTAAGGCAGCAAATGGCAGAGCAAATTATACTGTAAGCTAAAGTTCTGCCTATTACATCCGCAGTTAAGCAGGTAATATGTGATATAAAGTAAAATCTGACATTGTTACCTGGTCTCGCAGGTATCAGGATGCACTGGGCCACATGCTTCATACACTTTTCCAGTTGGGCAGCTGTATGCTGGAATGCAAAGAAAACAATACATTCATTAATGTGTAGTAGCAATGTCCCACGTTTCAGTGATCCTGTTAGTGGATGGTGAAAGGTAGTTACTATAAACCAGGGGTGACCAACCTGCGGCCCTCCAGCTGCTGCGGGACTACATTTCCCATACTCCTCAGCCTGCCCCAATTAGCTGAAAGAGCATTATGGGAGATGTAGTCCTGCGGGTGCTGGAGGGCCACAGGTTGGACACCCCTGCTATAAACCTATATAAGGAAGAATATTTCCAACAAAGTACTTACGACAGTGGCCTCCAGTCTTTCCTCTCCAATCCACACAGACACCATTGTAGGCACACAACGCTGCATAGACCTCTAAGCTAGAGCATTGCACCGAATCATTGTGGATGCGACAGGCATCATAAACACATCCCTCATGGTAAGGCGTTGGAGGTATCTTTTTATGGCATTCAGCAAATACCCTGTTAATGGTATAGAAAAGAACATTGTTAACAAGTATTTTCCTTTTTATATGGCATACACCGTAAGACAGACTTTCTAGACTCTTAACATATTTGTTAGGCATGGACATGTGTAGCATTTAAAACATGACACATCCAAGTGCAATAGAATACTACTCACTCGCTTAGGATCACATCACAGAGAGGTGTAGATGGGCACTTAGGTGGTGGAGTTGACGTAGCTGTTGGGGTTGGCTGAGGTGGTGTGTAGCAGTATGGTTTATCTGGCACATTAACCTTCCAGTGGTTTGCCATCTTAGAACAGTCTGACACGATCTTACCATCTGGCAATCTGCAATCTTCAGTGCTGTTGTTGGAACAGGTGCCTATTTGTCACATATAAAAATGTACTATTACAAAGAGGATTAGTACCATGCAAGGTACTTGAAATAAAATGTATTCTTCAAGGGGATGTCTTTGGTTGGTATATTCTGGCCATATAAAAATAAGCACAATGAAAAATGTACTGTGTACACACTATAATTTTTTCATAACAAAGGAAAATTCATGATACGTACCACACTGTCCTTCTGTGTTGTAACCAAACATGCTGAATGGTAGCTTAATAACAAAGATCATGCCGCTAAACGAGATGTAGGCTTTTATTTCTGGAATCTCAACCACCATGTTAATTCCAGCACTAGAGACAGTAATGCCATCGGTGGTGAATCCTGGTGTTACCCAATTTTTGTTGAATCTAATCTGTTGGGTCAAGTACAGAAATAGTCATCCTTATGCAGTTTAGCCACAAATTACACAAATATATGTTATAGTTAGGTGGTGAACTGTAATGAACACCTTAACGGCTTTATGGCATCATCTGAGCTGAGTAAGTAAACTTCTAAAGTAATGCTTCTAATTCCACTAGGGATGAATTTCTATCAGGGCACTCAATACTGAATTATCATTCAGCATTGTGTAGGCTTTGCCTTCAGGATTGATCACTCATATCCTGAGCTCTGTGGCATTTGATGTGTAATGATAAGCACTCCCGTATTCTGGCCTAGCCAGGCCCAGGGCAGAAAGTCCAGGGGAGCTCCCTGTACTGCCATTAGTCAATGAGCCACTTAAGAGGGAGATCACTGGGTACTATAAGACTATTGAGGGATGTGCTAAGTGGGCACAGTGCTCCATAGTTTCCTTCTGCAGTGTTTCCTTTAAATAATGGAGCGCCAGGATATATGTCACATCCCAATGCCAAGTAGAATGGACATCAGCACAGTGAGAGCTGCAGTCAGAACTGCCCTAAGTTTGGCGAGGGCAACACCAAATGTAAAAATGCCACTGCTGAAAAGGCCAGGTTTCAGGAAAAGATACTGATATTCAACAGCAGCCCTTGCCTAGTTGTCATTAAAAGGAACCAAGCTTTCAACCTTGTGCTAACACTGCTAAAAATCAGCAGTTCCACTCAATTTCCTGTACAAGTTAAAGAACTGTAATCGCTAACATGAGTTATATTTCTTAATGCATACCCTGTTTCTCATTCTTCCTTGGAACATTGTACGAGTCAGCAAAACTTCATTGGACTTGTAGTAAACTATTATAGACTGTGGGCAGGACAAACCATCCTCAGCATCACAGAAATAATTATCAACAAGGACTCTGAAGTTATCAAATTTGGGTGTTATCTGTTGTACAAGAACATAGGTGCAGTTGTCCAAGAAAGTATAGTAGGTTCCATCAAATGTGATGTAGTGAGGATCACCCCATCCACTGCAAACACCTAATAAAACGAAAATACATCAGTGTAAATTTTTATTAGTCCAAGAATTCAACAATTAGACCTTTAAAGAAAATTATTTGTAGCAATATAAAATAATGATTTATGCAACTTTTGTGTACCAATAAACCCCACTTTTTTCAACTAATAAATGTGTCACTTATTTTGTTGTTGCTTACGATCAACAAATAGATTAGGTTTGTCTGTGTGTTCCTCCATCCACAGTCATAAAAAAGCTAAGTAACAGCCACGTCTCTGAGCCAGATACTTACATTCACATTCATAATGGTAACAGCAGCCGTCTGAACTGTATACTTTGACTGGGGGGAAACCATTATCACAGGAGATTTTCTCCACTGGAGGACATGTCACAGGTTCAATAGTCACAACGTTGTTTCCATGACATGTGGCCACTGTACAATTGTTAATCAACCATGTTTCATTTGTCTAAAACAGAAAAGCAAAAATTGTCACCAAATTTTACACACATACATATATATATAGTTATTTACAATCTGCTTTCCACAGGAATTATCATGTATAATAAGTGATGATGAAAATCCTCAAATTCTAGCTGGCTGAGAACCACATTAATAATAGCTGGTTAATTACTGAACATGGACTTGTTATGTTTATATGGGTGAATTAGTAGATCTGAAACAAGAATTGTATTATACAAAATACAATAAAATTGCTATATACTTTTCTGGGAGGGCAGCCTTCAACTGGAGTTGTTGTTTCTGTCTTTGGTGTTGTTGTCTTAATAGATGTGGTTGTTGTTGACACTGGAGTGGTGGTAGTCGTTAAGGGTGGCAGAGTTGTAGGATGGCATGGTCCTTGGAATCTTTCAGCGTTACATTCTTCATTACAAATTGCATAGAAATGGCATCCGGCTTCATCAGTTTTGTTGTAAATGACAGCCCCTTTAGAGTGAAAAATTATAAAGAAAAATAAATGTTTGTTGGTAGCAGAAATGTTGACTAATTCAAAGACATTTCATAAAGCATTAAACTTAATTATTTACAAGTATTTTGTACTCTTGATTTAGACCGTTTAGAATCAACGAAAAACAATCCAAGGATTGTAAGATGTTTTAGACTGCCTTATGAATTTTATAAGATACACATACTTGATAGGTCAGGCTAATTTATAGGTGAATAAAGTTGTAAGGGGTAAATGGTTGGTGATTACAAAGTTACTAAATCAGTAACTGTAAACAGATGTTAAAATACTTGCTGCCTGTCCAAAATTTACTGTTAACCATGGCTGCTTATGAACAGTGAAATTGGTAATCTGAAATTTTCACCTCATTCATAAATGTCCAATCCTGCACTATTCTAAGGACACAGTCTTTTATTTATAAAGCACCAACAATTTATCAAGGTGTATGACAAAAGTAGAATAAATTAAGCAGAGAGGGCCCTTGTTGCAAGCTTACCTGTCTTGACTATGTTAAAAAAATGGATTAACCAAAATAAAAATATGCTGTTTCATTTAGCCAGACGAAAGAAATCAGGGGCATGGTAAATTCTAGTAATTCTGGCAATTCAGGTAAAATTAAAAAAGAAATGACAGCAAAGCTAAACCGCTACGTGGTAAAATAATAAAATTATATGTACATTTTTTACACAAATACCCATATAATATATTTAAAGACAGGGGACATCATCAGGACTGATAAACAAATTGTATGAAAATAACCAGTTTTAAAATATTATAAATATATTATTAAGAATACCTGTTAAGAAGAATTTGCCATCGACGTGGCAGTAGCAACGTGTGGTTGTAATAGTAGTTGATGGAGTTCTTTCTTTAGTTGTGGGATGCTCAGTAGTGGTCAATTCAGTTGTTTTGGTTTCAAGAGTTGTTGTTGGTTTTGTGGTTGTGTCAATAACAATTGTAGTAGTTGTTGGCAAAGTTGTAGTAGTTTGCTGTATGGTTGTAGATTCAGTTGTAGTAGTAGTTGTAGTTACCGTATGTGTGGTTGTTGGTACTGTAGTTGTAGTAGTGGTTGTTTCTGGGGTAGTTGTAGTAGTTGGGGCAGATGTGGTTGGATGTGCTGTTGTGGTGGTAGTAGTTGTCTCTGGAATGCAATGACTGTCATCACAACAATAAACCTTTATCTGATAGTTAAGGCATTGTTTCACCTTTCCTTTCTGGTCCTTGTTTTTACACACTAAACCAACAGTGATGTCGCACTTAACAATCTGTCCAACATTGTCAATGCTGATATCAGGGTAGTCTTCAGCACGACATTCAATATTTTGTGGCTTCCTACAAATTTGCGTTCCGTTAGCAAGGATATTCTGGTAGCTCTCAACATCTCCTCCTTCTGTCCCTTCAGTTGGTGAATTCACATCAATCCATGTTGTCCACTTGCATTGTGGCTTACAAGGTGTGGTGGTAAGTACTTGCTCTGATTTAGGTGGTGTTGTGGTTGTAAATGTTCTTGTTACTACTGATTCAAGTGTAGTAGTTTCAGAAGTTGTTGAAGGACTGCTTGTAGTTTCTGTTGTAGTAGTTGGTGTGGTGGTTGTTTCTGTTGTAGTAGTTGTTTTTGGTGAAGTAGTTGTTTCTCTTGTGGTTGTTTTTTGAGTTGTGGTTGTTTCTGGGGTAGTTATTGCTTCTGTTGTTGTAGTTGTTTCTGGAGTGGTGGTTGTTTCTGTTGTTCTAATTACTTTTGGTGTAATTGTTGTTTCTGTTGTGGTTGTTGTTTCTGTTGTTGGGGTTGTTTCAGGTGTTGTGGTTGTTTCTGTGGTTGTGGTTGTTTCTGGAGTAGTGGTTGTTTCTGGAGTAGTGGTTGTTTCTGTTGTAGTGGTTGTTTTTGGAGTAGTGGTTGTTTCTGTTGTGGTTGTTTCTGTTGTTGTGGTTGTTTCTGGAGTTGTGATTGTTTCGGGTGTTGTGGTTGTTTCTGTTGTAGTGGTTGTTTTTGGAGTAGTGGTTGTTTCTGTTCTGGTTGTTTCAGGACTAGTGGTTGTTTCTGTTGTGGTGGTTGCTTTTGTTGTGGTAATTACTTTTGGTGTAATTGTTGTTTCTGTTGTTGTGGTTGTTTCAGGTGTTGTGGTTGTTTCTGTAGTAGTGGCTGTTTCTGTTGTGGTAATTACTTTTGGTGTGGTTGTTTCTGGAGTAGTGGTTGTTTCTGGAGTAGTGGTTGTTTCTGTTGTAGTGGTTGTTTTTGGAGTAGTGGTTGTTTCTGTTGTGGTTGTTTCTGTTGTTGTGGTTGTTTCTGGAGTAGTGGTTGTTTCTGTTGTAGTGGTTGTTTTTGGAGTAGTGGTTGTTTCTGTTCTGGTTGTTTCAGGACTAGTGGTTGTTTCTGTTGTGGTGGTTGCTTTTGTTGTGGTAATTACTTTTGGTGTAATTGTTGTTTCTGTTGTTGTGGTTGTTTCAGGTGTTGTGGTTGTTTCTGTAGTAGTGGTTGTTTCTGTTGTGGTAATTACTTTTGGTGTGGTTGTTTCTGGAGTAGTGGTTGTTTCTGGAGTAGTGGTTGTTTCTGTTGTAGTGGTTGTTTTTGGAGTAGTGGTTGTTTCTGTTGTGGTTGTTTCTGTTGTTGTGGTTGTTTCTGGAGTTGTGGTTGTTTCGGGTGTTGTGGTTGTTTCGGGTGTTGTGGTTGTTTCTGTTCTGGTTGTTTCAGGACTAGTGGTTGTTTCTGTTGTGGTGGTTGCTTTTGTTGTGGTAATTACTTTTGGTGTAATTGTTGTTTCTGTTGTTGTGGTTGTTTCAGGTGTTGTGGTTGTTTCGGGTGTTGTGGTTGTTTCTGCTGTAGTGGTTGTTTCTGGAGTTGTGGTTGTTTCTGTTGTGGTTGTTTCTGTTGTGGTTATTACTTTTGGTGTAGTTGTTTCTGTTGTTGTGGTTGTTTCTGGAGTTGTGGTTGTTTTTGTTGTGGTAATTTCTGTTGGTGCAGTTGTTGTTTCTGTTGTTGTGGTTGTTTCAGGTGTTGTGGTTGTTTTTGGTGTAGTGGTTGTTTCTGTTGTTGTGGTTGTTTCAGGTGTTGTGGTTGCTTTTGTTGTGGTAATTACTTTTGGTGTAATTGTTGTTTCCGTTGTTGTGGTTGTTTCAGGTGTTGTGGTTATTACTTTTGGTGTGGTTGTTTCTGTTGTTGTGGTTGTTTCTGGAGTTGTGGTTGTTTCTGGAGTTGTGGTTGTTTCTGTTGTGGTTGTTTCGGTTGTGGTTATTACTTTTGGTGTAGTTGTTTCTGTTGTTGTGGTTGTTTCTGGAGTTGTGGTTGTTTTTGTTGTGGTAATTTCTGTTGGTGCAGTTGTTGTTTCTGTTGTTGTGGTTGTTTCAGGTGTTGTGGTTGTTTCTGGAGTAGTGGTTGTTTTTGGTGTAGTGGTTGTTTCTGTTGTTGTGGTTGTTTCTGTTGTTGTGGTTGTTTCCATTGCAGTAGTTGTTTTTGGTGTTGTAGTTGTTTTTGTTGTAGTTTTTGGTGTTGTACTACTTTGTGTTGTGGTTGTTATTTCAGTTGTAGTGGATGTTTTTGGTGTAGTTGTAGGAGCTTCAGTTGTTATAGGTAGGCAGTCACAACACAGAACTTTTACTTGATAGTTGAGACATACTTTAAAATCTCCTTCCTGCTCTTCATTTTTGCAAAGAAGACCAACAGTGACATTGCACTGCACAACTTGGCCAATGCTACCAATGGGTGTTTCTGGATATTTTTCTGCCCTGCACTGAATACCATCAGGTTTTTTGCAGATCTGTTTCCCTGCTGCACGCATTTTTTCATAGGTTTCAAAATCTCCTTCATCCTTTCCAACACCAGGCATATGGACATCAATCCATGAAGTCCACCTACATATTGGTTTACATACTTCTGTTGTAGTTGCAGGTGTTGTGCTTGGAGTAGTAGTTTCAGGACTTGTGATCTCTGTGGTTGTAGATGGTGTGGAACCTGTTGTAGTCTCTTTAGCGCTTGTTGTTGTTGGGTGTGGGGCTGTTGTAGTACTTGTTGTTGTTTCAGATTGTGTGGTAGTGATGCTCTCTTTTGTAGTTGTAGATGCTGTGGTAGTCGAGGTAGTTCTACATGGCACAAAGCTGCAGCATTTGACTCTGATCTCATAGTTGTAGCATATAGGTGGTAGTTGATCCTTGTTGTAGCACAACAGTCCAAAGGAAGCATTGCACTGGACCTTTTGCTCAAGCTCATCTAGGGGTGTGTCGGGGAATCTTTCAGCTCTGCATTCCACTTCAGTCGGATGCTTACAGATAGAATATCCCTTAGCTCTTATTCTTTCAAATGTGTCAAAATCTCCATTTTCCATACCAGGCTCAGGATAACTGACATCAAACCACTCAGACCATTGGCAATGGTCTTCAACACAGATAGTTGTAGGGGTAGTAAATGTCGGAGTTGTTGTTTCTAGAAAATGAAAATATGCAATAATAAACACAGACTCATTCTGCCAAAGAATACAACAAATATAACATATATTATTTATAGATATAGAATAAACACTTGTGTGATCTAGCCATATTGTTGTTGCAGTAAACTGCTTGTAGCGAGTAGCTTGCAAGATGCCCTTAAAAATCTTTGACTCATCCAATCTAAAAGCCACCCATTTGTATTGTCAATGTTCTTGGGAAAGCAACTATTGATTAATTGCAACCTACCTTTAGTTGTAATAATAGTAGTAGTAGTAGAAAGTGTTGTAGTAAAAGTGAATGGAGTTGTAGTAGGGGTGTTACATGGATAGATGTCTCTATAGATTGTTCCATTTTCTTTGCATATCGCAATAATACAGCCTCCAATCCCATCGGTGGTGTTGTAAATGACATCATTATAGTTGTACATTTTGCCTTGGTACTCACAGTGACAGACTGTACAGCAATAAAAGAAATACAATAAGAAATGCAAAACAAGCAAAAAAAGCAGAACAAAACAAGCACGATACTAATGCCTGTTTGTTAAAACTGGATTTTTCTTGACCCAATAAACAAAATTGGATATTGAGCCTTCTATGTATGTTTTGGGAATGTGGTGAATTAAAAAAAATACTTCTGTTGTTAGTTCACTCTCAATATGGCAATACCACCATTTTGTATTCGTATCAATAGTATTAGCTATGTCTCCTCCCCAGATTGGTGTTAACAGTTTCTAAATCAGGATAGATCTCTTCATTTACAATAGATGTCTGTCTTCTTCACTAAGATTGAAACAGGTGTAACTCATATCATTATCTGGCCTCTGTTTTCTGCCACACCTCTGATATACTGCATGAGTCAAAAGTAACCCAAAATAGTGACCTCTGGGGTTTCAAAGGTTAAACATTAACGATAACATAAACTCACAAAAAAAATATTTGATATAATGGCTTTAAATCACAGGCAAATATAATTTTTTACATTAGTATATGATATAGTTCAGCTCCTGTTATTGACATTCATATTTCTTAATCAATCTTTTAAAATAACATATACTGTGATTAAAATGACAATATTGTCTACCCTTCCTACAGGCAAAAATATTGTTAAGAAACATTTTAAAATATGTTTAAGTCTTACCTTGCTTATTGTACTTGCAATCAATAATGCCAGACATGGTACAAACACTGCGGAAAAACAATATTTAAATAGTAAACAAACAATAATAAATTATGTGCGTTGCAGTAAAGTGTTGCTTCCTAAGGCAGATCTCCATGGATCATACAAAGAGCTACATAAAAGCATAATGTACTGGTATAGAAGACATAGGTGATCATTGCTTTAGATTCTTTTGTATTTAACATATTAAACCATTTTAAACAGGTCACACAGTTGTGGTGCAATCAATATTTGCAAAATGAATTTTTAAATTGTGGCATTTGCTTATGTACTGTAACACAAAATAAGACAGCAAAATGTAAGGAATAGTTCCACTTAGGTTCACACTTACGAATCAACACAATGAATAGAATCTCTTGAGATGAAGTCATTTCTATGAAATGCTTCATGAATTGAAAAAACAGAGGTCATCTGTTCCTCTAATGAATAGAAAACACTTACCAGGACTGACAGTTCTCCTTTGACTTCACTGGTGACCCTGGTTTGTAATGAGTTCCTTCATCATCATAACAACCACATTTGGCAACACATTCCATTTCATCTTCATCAAAGAATGGCTTACTTACTGGACAACTTGGGTAACAACCTAATTGGAAGAGCAGTATAATTTATGTGATACAAATTGTTCATACATAATCCCATTTCCTAACTTTTGACGAGTCCAGCTATTAAGATAATGTAAAGGGCCAAGATAAACTGTAACAGGTGCTTCAAACATGATTTATTACCTTCTAAACCTGAAAGCTCATGTAGGCATTTCCCACTGGGATTTCTGCAGGTCTTCATACATGGAGCTCCACATGGCTTATAGTGCCACTCACACTCTCCTTCAGGATTGTAGTAATCACAAAACATTGCTATAACATTGAAAAGAAAATATGCAAACTATAGTTAGAAAATAGTGTTGAAATATTACCAAACACCACTGCAGCTGTAAAGTGAATGTTGTGTTTATGGTCCAGCACAATAAAACACTGAGAACCATATCAATGCTACTTTATTAACTAGCATAAATGTTTTATGTGCTGTTGTATAGGATTGCCTTTGAATACTCACGGCAGATGGAAGGTGTTCTCCAAGAAACACAAACACCATTTTCTCCACAGGCCTGGGCGTATGCAGCAACAGCTGTGCAGAAACACTCACAATCTCCACCGGTGTCACAAGCGCAAGAGTCAGCAACACAAGCTTCATAATACTTTGATGGGTCAACCTATCCAAGAAAATATAAGCTAAAATCAAAGACGTTGCAGAATTTCTCTATCTATGGACAACCATAAATTTAATTATAATAACAGAAGAAACATTAAGACAATAATATGTAAACCTCATTCTTAATAGCACCTTTTAAATTTGACATTGAACTGAGATTAGAAGAGCAGCCACACAAACCTGAGAGTGGCACGCTGAAAATGCCTTGCTGTTAATGATGCTGCACTGTTTCTGTGCCCAAGCCTTTCTGTATGGGTTAGCAGAGCATGCATCCCGGTCATCTTTGGCATTAGGGCATGATGGGGAAAGTTTCCAACTGTTGCCAAACTCAACAGCGTCTCCAACCACAGACATACTCCTGGTGGTGAAGTCATTGTTTCCATCGCCATCGAAATTACCGCACAGACCGCAAACTTTACCCTGATCATTAAACAAGAAAATGATTATTCTTTCAAATGATATAATTACTTTAAATGCCATCATGTTTTTAGAGGCATGTTTTTTCACTAGTTAGACCTACTACAGCACATTGTAAACTTTTATTAGGCACCCATCTATGAAAAGACTGTGTCAGTCACATAATGAGATGTACCAAAGTGAAACACATTTTTTATTTATTTCTACTATAATAAAGTTTGGCTTGTATGACCATGTGAAAATTACCTCAAAGTCTTTACTGAGTTTGATGAAGATGCTTGTCCTCTGGTCCCACATTAGGATCAGTCCATTGTCAGCATCAATCACAAGATAGATACCCATGCGTCTGACCTTGTATGGAATTTCACCTCCAATACCTCTTTCCAGCACATCAATATGCTCATCAGTAAGGATAATCTCATAGCTCTATAGTTGTAGAAATTCAGGGAAATAAAAAAACAACAATTTGGTATACAAGGTCAGACCTTTTGCTTAGACTGTAAGATACAATGCAGGGATCTCCTTGACTAATGGAATCATACCTGTGTACCTCAATAATAATAATCTCTGTATGACTGCTGTATTTCTTATACAACTGCACTTCTATTGTGGACTATAAGCTCTAAAGCTGTACATCTTCTATCATTTTATGGATAAACAATATGAATGCCTACATGGAAAGGAAGGGTTACCTTTTGTTTACATTATGCTATTTACCACACACAAAATATAAGGCACTATGTCAGGGCAGGCATACACCAAAAATATTACAGAGCGTTGAAGTAACATATGTAAGTACTACTTACACCAAGGAAGACCTTGATGGCTTTAGAACATGTTGTACCAGTCGTACCGCATGGAACATTCTCTGTAATAACACGGAAGGTGCTGCTGTTTCCACCGTGACCACAATGATCCTGAAAGAGAACAGAGGAGCATGAATATATTCCTATCTAGAGATAAACAATAATTTTCAGTAAGTTGGTCCATACCTGTGCGAGGACATATTCACAGTCTCCATTGAAGTTGTAGCGTTTTCCATCAAAAGTGATATAGTGGCCATCACCATATACAGCGCAAGTTGCTAAGCAAGGCTGTTTGGTACATTGCCACATCCTATCTTTGCAGGTACTAAAAAAGAGGGAAGCAAAATGAATATACTATATAGGATCAATGTTTCAATTGTTAAATTTGCGTGTTATTACTTTTGTTCACAGAATTAAACATACCATGTGTTACATTTCATTTTGATTTTCTCTCCTTGCTGGTAGGGGACATCGTTGTGAATACATGGGCACTGATCTTCTGCTATACAACCACCTTTGCCATCTGACACTAGCCCTTCGGGACATACACAGCCAGAGACACATTTGGTTCTATACTGTAGAAATGAGATGAAAAAAATATTAAGTTACTTAGTTTAATATATAAATAGATATGCGTTATTCAATTACAAAAGCAATGTAACATAGTAACATAGTAACATAGTAACATAGTTCATAAGGTTGAAAAAAGACCAAAGTCCATCAAGTTCAACCTATATACATATTGTGTCCCTACTGTGTATCTTAGTACACTTACACATTCCATATCCAAGGTCTGGCAACTCTTCTGGCATTCGGCTCCTCTGGAATCCACCGTGGCATTTTTACAGTCAAAATAAACCATTGGAGATTTACATGCTGGCAAAAAGACAAATAACTATGTGAATAAAAGTGTAATCTCTGATTTGTAATTAAAATACACTGGTTACAGGACAACAGATTAATGTACACAACAAATTGATCAAATTGATATCATTTTTACCTGGCTTTACAGATCCAATACAGCTGAGTTTTCCTTGAGTGCAAGTGCTGGGAAGCAGAATGAAAAAAGGGTTAAGACTATAGTACTAGACAAAACATGCACATTTTCATGTAATTTGTTCTATGATGTTTAGTAAGATTGGGTGAAAGAAGTGAAAGCACATCTTCTTCTGCTATAACAAAAAAATACAACTACAGTTGACTCTAAACCTCAACCTTCTAAGCGATCTAATCCTGCTGCAACTCACCACATAACTCCATTGTCATGTACAACTTCTCCAGAAGGTACAGCTGATCCCTTGTAATAACACGGACAAGCGGCAGCTGGAACACACTTTCCACTGTCATCCAAGTAGTAGCCTTCTGTGCAGGTACAACCATCCACAGGGAAAAATTTAATATCGCAGGTGACATCAGGCTCACTGAGGGACCGACATGTAGGCTGACAGGTGGACGTTGAATAGGTGTAGTTTAATGTTTTAGGACAGTTGTTGATGTATTTGGCTGAGCAGAGAATGAAAGAAGTAGTACATGAATTAATCATCAGAAGCTGGACTATCTTTGGTGTATATCCTGAAACATGTTTACTGTATAGAAGCAAAAAATTAGAAAATATTTCCATTCTTCTGGATTTTTTTGGTTTGAGATAGTTGAACCATACATTGTTAAACACATGTATTTAGACCATTGAAATTGAATTGATTGCTAGTGAATAAGTTAGCTTGAGTTCTTTCTTTTTGTCTGGAACTAGAGAGCCGCATGTTTTTATTCACATATAGACAACGTCTCACAGAAGCAAAAGAAAAGAAAAAATATAAATAAAATATTTTTAATAACCGAGTGAACCAGCCTTCTCAAAAATATTATGATCTTTAATTAATTGGAAATAGCATTTTAGTAAAGGTATAGCTTATGTTTTACTTACAGCAGACATTGGATCTCCAACCACTCAGTATAACTCCTTTAGCAGCACATGCGCGGACATAAGAAGAGAGGGCAGCGCACATGCAGTCTTCACTCTTCTCACAATTACAGGTGTCAAACATACAGTTCTAGGAATAATAAAACATCTTGTAAGTCATTTGAATTCTCACATAGCTTGAGATCTGTTTGGATCATCTACTCTGTTGTATTTTATGTTGGCAGCAAGAAGATGCACACATTTACCAAACATGGCATTTTAAAATGTTTACATTTTCCTCACTATACTCTCAATAGGTATTACAGGTGTTATATCTGCTATATAGTATGAAAGCTATCTATTACTTACTTCTTTGTAGGTTTCAGGATTTACTGTAGAATGGCATGCAGCAAATGGTCCAGATGGTTCGGCTATAAGGCCACACCAGTGTTTAGCAAATTTTTCTACAGAAAAATAAAAATAGAATCATGATATGTTTACCTGGAGTTGAGCCAGGCAAGAACTAAAAGTCTACTGCTAACACTTAATTTGGTCACAAAGACAAATTATCTTGTCTAACCATCTACCCATTAGATTAGGCACAATGGCTACTAAGGACCCCCCATTTCATGTCCAAGAAGTTTGTAGCTTTATAGATCAGACATACTGTAGGTAAAAACTGTGGGATGCATAAATAGGAAAGGTGGAGTGTTCACAAAAAATAACACTAACTCAAAATGTGTACATAATTACTCTGCCTTTTGGGGAATTTCCATTAGTGACTGATACCATGACAGATGTGTGTGTAGTATTGCACTTTCACAGTTTGGTAATTACCATTTTCTACACTGAGAGAACATGGATCTTCATAGACGTTCTTAACATTTGGACAATCTGCTCGGGTTTTCCAGGTATTTGCAAAGGATGCAGCAGTTCCTTCTATTACACCACTTATGGTTTGGAAATCATCTGATTGCTTGTCATTGAAGTTTCCACAGAGACCTAAGACAATAAACTGACATTAGATTATCCAGAGCAAGCACATATTACTTCAAGGAGAAGTAAACTAAAATCAATCTTACCGCATGTCTTGGTCTTGAAAGAGGGGTCGAGGATCGCATAGACTTGCATGAAGGGAGTGAGCTGAGCCACTACCTGGACTCCCAAGCTAGTCTCAACAACAATGTAGAATGAGGATGGTCTGAAGATGGTGACATTGGCTGTAAAAAAAGTGTAATGATTACAACATGAAAAAATACATTAGTGTGTTTGTTTCTAATCCACAGTAAAATTGATGAAATCAGAAAACATATGTGCATTGTATGCCGAATAGCAAAGGATTGCCAAAATGTTGATATAGTGTTTCTTTCATGCCTTCTTGGGAGTTCTTGTTTTTTTGAATATTATCATTGTTAATATTAACCCTTTAAGAACCAGGGCTATTCTACACTACAGGACAAGAGGTTTCATGTGTTTTTGTTGTATTTTTTCAATTGAAATGGGGTTAAGCAGAAACTAAAAAGCACAGCTATTTTATAAGATTAAGTTACCAAATAAACAGACATCTTACCTGCAGAGACAGGCAACTGAGTGTAGATGTTGTTCACATACACACTGCCACAAGGTTTAATGACAATAATCTGTTGGGATAAAAAAACAAATTCATTCTAGAGAGCAGAAATATAAGTCTGTGTCAATCTGTTCTAGTTAGGACAGAGGCCGACCTGTATACTTGATGACATATACTCACTGTTTCTCCTCCATTAAGGATTATAGTGGTACTCTTTAAGCAAGTTTCGCTCTCTGTAAGACCGCATTTCCGCAGTTCTGCTAAAATTATAAATCCAGTGCCACTGCAGACCTGTGTGGGCAAAGGAAAAAAATAAGGAAAAAAAAAAAACTAGACACAAAGAGATATATATATATATATATATATTTCTATTTATTTGTATTCCAGTTTTAAAATGATTATATCCAATATATTAGTCCTCACCTTGGACAACACATAGTTACAATCCCCATGAATGGTATAATGAGTCTGATCATATGTAGTAATGTGAGATCCCCCTTCAATTGCACAGGTTGCTGGGCAGGGCATGTTCTGACAGTTCCACTTTCCTTTTGCACACACACTATGAAATAAAAAGGTTATGCATTAACTAACTGTGCCGCTAGATGGCGCAACAAGCCCTGTGTTTACCGTACTTCATCTACCTAATAAAGATTATTTCATGTTAGTCAGTAAGAAATTGTTGTTGCCACCCAAATACAAAATGAAACATTACATAAATATTTATAACCAGGCCTAAACATATTCAGAATGTACTTGTTAAATGTGAGAATAATCTGTTGACCTGGTTTATTTATTTGCTTATTTATTTATTTATTTTCTGCTGAAACAAAGATTGCATTGTTCCTTGTTTCTTAAGTTGTTGAAACAAAAGTTCCCTCTTCAATATATATATATATTTCCAATTAAACTGATCTAGTTACAGTTTATGTTCAACATCTACAACTTACATTGAGGGCATTAGGGTTATATAAAATGACAGAAACATGATATTTTGATAATAAGGAAATGAAAATAAAATCCCATGCTACAATTTACTACTTATTGAACATTTCGATTAAATTGTCAAACCAAACTTTGCTTTTAATCTGGTTTTTAAATTTAACAACAACATAATATTTTATTGGTTCAAATAAATTTTCACATTACAACAAACCTAACTTATAAAATAGTAGAAGACTATGATTATTTTGATACTTGTCTACAACAAAAGTTATGGTGTATAAATGTGATGGAAAACAGGACTGAAAAGGTAATCTTAAGTGTTACTACTTAAGACAAACCAGTGTCTTATCCTTTTTATTTTCTCCTGTTACAAGCTAGTGAATAATAGAAAATATCGGTACATGTTAATTTCTTAAAATATACATTTTACATCAGCAAAAAAAAAAAGAATCTATATAAGCGACTTCATATCAAAATCATTGAATAGGAAAACATTGATATTTCTCATGCAGTGGTATACATTCACATGAACTGCCCCTTATCCCAATGTTAAGGAATATACAGGTATATTCACTTTTTTGGTTGGTAAAAGGTGGCCTAGCTCCAAAGTATGTGGATAGGGAAGTAATATTGATAACCACTGTGAACAAGTTTTTATCTCTAACAAACCAAAGTCAATACTCAAAAGATTAGAGCTAAGCAGCGAACAAAGTAGATCAGGGCGGTGGTATGTTACAAGTCCTTAATGCCAAATCTCATATCTATTAATCAAATGAGTGAGATTGCAGTTAAACACCTAATGTTTGGATGAAGGGTGTTACTTAGAATGTTCAGTCTAATATTGAGATTGGCAGTAAAAATATACTGAGCACCACCCATTCGGTGAGAGGGCTACAACTGGAATTAAAAAAACTATATACAGTAAATATATTTATAGACATTGTAATAAATGGTGATCTAGACTCACCAGGTACTACATTCAGTAGAGAAAGAGGTTCCTGCAGCGTAAGAGTTACTGTTGAAGGTACAGGAGCACTTATCAATGGAGACACATCCTGAGTTGTTGATGTCATCGAACACAGTTCCTAAATTAAATGAAAATATAATTGGAATTAAGAAGGAAATACGAAATCATTTTGCTTCCATTTATCCATGCTAAAGTAAAGTCCACAAAAAGTTATGACATTACCCTAGTAACAATTATATTTTCGTGACCTCACGCAATTGCAACAAGATTACCTGGTGGACAGGAACAGCCTTCCAGACAATGGTCTTCACAGAGGACACCTCTCTCAGGGTTGGAACAGGTATCTGCACAAGGGGATCCACATTCCTGGTATTCCATGTTATAAGGACACGTTTTAGCTGTGGATTGGACATTTAGGAAATTAATGAAATTAGTGATGCCTTTTTTGGAAAATCTAATTCTTCCTAGTGAAAAATGAAAACAGAGTATTTAAACCATTGCAAACTTGCATATAAATTCCACGCAATTGTATTATTCTACAGAAATTTGTCCACCAAATTATACATGAGTTTAGAACACTTTTTTTTTGCAAAGGCAAATATCATAATAGTTAAAGAAAGCCACTCACGACACAAATCTGGTGATCTCCAGTTGTTTGGTTCACCTCCGGCGTGGGCACACTGCCGTGAATACTCAGCAAATGTGTTACACAAGCAGAGATTGGTCTCATTGCTGTTACAGCGACAGAGGTCTTGCACACAAGCTTCAATATATTTCTCAACACCCACCAAGGTATGACAATTTGAGAAGGAAGCTCCCATTAGAACTCCCTCACAGATGTTCTCCTATAATAAATGTTCAAGAAGGATGTTGGAGTTAATGTTTATCATAAATGATTTTCTGACAAAGCCTTTAAAAGCAATTATTTGTGCCATATACGACTTAGAAGCAAATTCTAAACCATGTTCATGGAAGCTATTTTCATTTATAGGTACTATTTTTTTAACCATTTTTCATCTACATTACTTGCTCCTTCTACTTCTGCTACAAGTTGTTTAATGCCATATCTAATTCTCAGTATTGAAGTAGAAAATATTTTTTTTTAACCAATCAACTAATTTAGCTAATTTTTCATTTTCTCTAACACTTGTATTCTTGAGGTGGCGTTCTCATAATAACCTATAGTTCATATCTTGTATCTTTTAATTGGCTACTCAAAGTGACTTACATAGTCTGTGCAGTTACTCTTGGGCGTTGGTGGAACATCTCGACACTGTTCTGTGGGTCCATCCAATTTCTGCAAGTTACCAAACTGGGTCTCTGTGATTTGGATTCCTGTGAACATACAAAAATGATGGTATACGGGCACATAAAGAAACGTACTAGTTATTGATAACCTTGTGATATTGTAAAATGTTGTTTGTACTCAGTTCCAGCTGAGCTATGCAGAGGTTTACTATCTAAAATGATTAACTTCATTTTGCTTTATAATTTAGATGTATTTATATGTATTTCCATTTTTACTTGCTTTTACTGATGGTTGCCTTCTTTTACACCCATTTATTTTCATGTTACTATCTTTATTGCTCATGCTGGGCTGCCAAGGTTTAACATTAGTAAGGAAAACTGTTTCTCTTAAGACAACCTGCAAGGCTGATAATATAGAAAATGTATTTTATTACCAAACAGAACTTTATTCAACTGCTATAATCCCACACTAACCATTGGAAATGAACTCATTGTTGATAGAAATGCTGTTGTAGTCTCCACACAAGCCACAGGTCTGGTTGGCATATTTTTCATCAAGTTCCAGCTACATAGAAAGAAAAAACTGAGTTAAATTCAATTGTAACCTACAAAAAGTTACAATTATGTGTACGTTAGCTCTAACTTTACATCCTGCATAGTAGGTATAAAGTGTTTCCTTACCAGGAGGCTGTCATCATCATTCCACATGAAGACCAGGCCAATCTTGGAGCTAACTGTTAGATAGACTCCATGCTTATCAATTTGCACTCCAGCACCACTGAATGGCAAATTAACTCTGTAAAGAAAATGTATGTTTGGATGTAATAACGGGTCAACCCTGACTATTTCCTAATAACTCTGTTAAAAAAACTCTATTCTATTTACATAACATACATATGCATAAGTTCACTTTTTAACAATGCATCAAAGTTTTTTTTCACTAGAACTTAGGAAAAGATGAAAACTTAACTTACGTTTTTTCATTTACCATCACATTGTTGTGGTTTATTTGCACTACAAGCCCATCAATTTTCATGGTGATCTTATCAATGGTAGGCACATTGTTAACAACTGTTCTGCGAATTTGGATGTTAAAGGATTCGTAGGAACTTTTGCAGTGGGACGAGAAGACGTAGTTGCAGGTTCCCGGGAAATGGAAGACATCCCCATCAAAGTTCTTGAAGTGGAAGTTCCCCCAGGTGCTGCATACTTTGTTGTTGTGAGCCGTGTTGATTGCTGCACGTTAGATGGAGAATACATTGTAAATAATTGTAAAGATGAGTCATGTTAATTACTATAGATTAAGTGGAAGGCATAATAGATACAAATGTCAACGGCATTCACAAAATGAAAAAGGTCATATGTTTTTTGGGTTGGTATTCGTTACTTTTTTAAATGGCTACGATCAATGAAATATTACATTATATATACATAATACAACATAGAAATATAATAGCAGTGTAATAACAGAAATGCAATATGAAAATAGTTATAAATGATAATAGGATTTTCTATAACCTTAAAGAGACACCATTAAGTACCCATTGGTTTACCTTTAACCACAGGAGTGGTGGGAACGGCCTGGATAAGGGATATCCTTGGAGGTCCAGTTACCTCAACTGGAGAAAAAATAATTATATGGAAGAAGTAAGTAAATGTCAAGTATATTTGTTTTTTATACATATTTTCAAAAAAGTAGCTTAGGTAATTTGAATGGTATTAACCCGTACGCTCATTTGTATATATTAATAATCGTATATTCCATTTTTTCCTTTAAAAACATAATGATATAAAATGCAACTTGTGAAGTCAAACTAATTTTAAGTAAGCATCATCAGAATTCTTGAGTTATCTATTTTTTATAAGTTCTACGTGTTAACTAGTGAAAAAACGAATTTTGTTAAAACTCTATGCAGAAAGCTCCTGGTGACATTCTGTTGTATAATCATGAACTTTGGGTTTTAGACTCCAAAATGGTATGGTAATAAGTGACATTACCTTTCTGCTGTTGTTGGATGTTTTCATCGATAGTGTAATCAAAAGTATCATCGAAGGTGT